>JABUQX010100428.1:0-50805 GCA_015478945.1 Trachelipus rathkii
AAGAGAGCTCTTTTAACGTACTACTGTTACCATATTAGAAATAGGTGTAAGCCTGTAGAAAAGAAAATACTTTCACGAGAGTCTGCATATCAGAAAGAAATAATACTCAATCACTCATAATATACGAGCTATATACATATGGGATAAACCATATATTATATATGATATAGTTACTAGTATGAGTTACCTTTACTTCATGTTTAATCGTCAAGTGTAGGGTTCATTCCCATATATATATATTATATATTATATATATATATATATTATATATATAATATATATATATATATATTAAGAGTGTGCCACATATAATCGCATATCCATATATATAATTGCGTCCATTCTTACTATTAACAACCCTCTAATGGTTTTATATGTAGATAGGTTTCCTCGTTCATATTACCCACAATAGTCTTATACTTCAAAAACTTTTACAATGCACAAAGCAGCGAACAGTCACACCCGCTCTCTGCATATAATCTTAAGCTCCTCTTCTAAATCGCAGCGGCTCATCCTTTCTTCTAACATAAGCCTCATGCACGAAATGACTTGACATTACCTCATTTCTGTGTGCCGTTCAGACATTCCACAATATTATTTAAGACAATCAAAACAAGCCGTGTTATCTATGTGGTACACTACTTACGGTCGTGGCTCTAAAAATTCACCAAGTCGAGAACGCATTCTGGGGGTTAAATGGGTGTGTTCTTTGGCTCCCACAACTACAACCTTTCCCCCCACACATACCATATACTACAAAACTATGTCATACTAGAAGCTATAATAGCATTTCACGCAAGCCGATATAAGTCTGCGTCGTAGTTTGGGCTATAACATGATTCATCCCTGCTATACACCTTCCCACTGATGAATACCCAAATCTCTTTCAATATCACACGAGCATAAATGCTACGAAACTACATGCCATTTCTAATAATATCATATTGGAAGTGGGCTTCACTCCCAAACCATCGTTTACCAGAATTGACTATCTCCACAAAAATCCTCTAGTCACATTATCACACCTTCTTCAAACCTATCATGTAGAAGAGAATCAAATACTCATTGAAAGCACTCTTAATACGTTCACGTTCCCTCATACTATTTCTCCATTTCAATAACATCAGATACTCTCAATCCACTCAAACTACAACAACGTACAGTCCAACATCTAGCGCTCTTCCTAAAGTTTCACTTATATACAAATACACACGAATTTCAATCCACACACGTACAATCTTGCATACAGACTATCAATATTGTCCGTACTTATAGACAGTACTGTCTGCACTATACATATTAATGCGATGAAAACACTAACTAGAACAAATTTTGGTAAACACGAAGAGTTCCCTCACAATACGTTTACAGACAATACCATACGTACGTCCTACACATCTCAAGTCTTAAACTAGCTCAATACACAACATACCTCAAGCAAGACCCTAGCGCACTCCAGACTTAGTCTCCTTTTATCATCGTCCATCGGGATACCAACGAATATTTATACAGTGTCCGCTAACCAGTCCAACAAACTTACGATGCGATCGTACACTCACTATCTACATGATCTCAGAATCTCTGAATATTCTGCCGTTTCATTCTCTATATACCACAACCACTCACCAAATATTTAACCACTCTCAGACACTTGTTCGCAGCTGGCTCACAATCTAACATAACTTCACATCTGAGGGCTATCCTCACTTCACAACATCAACGGCTACTCTTATCTACATTTAGCTTTCCAAACGCCTCCTCTAACAACCACTGCTCAATACTCTCTCTGAACACAATGCTAATACTATTATACTCTCATACACTCTCTCAGATCTCGCGCCACGACTCAGTTAAAACAAAGAAGCCGAATCTATAGTAATATCGCACAATCAACACATACTACTGGTCAGAACGTGCATCACACTGAAATATCGTCGCTATCCAGAACATAATCGCTCTAGGTTCTGAAAATCAGTCATATCTGCGCTAGTCTCTCCATTCATTCCTCATCTCTACTACTGGCGCATTATCTACCCGCTTCAGGAATGGTAAATATAGATTCCATAAGCTTTTCCCCTCGCCTCCTACCTATACTGACCAAGATGTCCTCACCTGACAATAAGATCGACCTACACTAAGACATCCTTCTTATATACCACCAGCTCAACACTATACTATCGATAACGATGAATAAACCCAGGAGACATAGCTACAACACATCGCGTCACTGACTACTTTGCCGTCTGGCATTTGCATCTGAGTGCGCTAAACATCAATATCTTCAGCGATTGCCAGTTCTTGACCTCACTCGGAATTTAATTCGTATATATTTAGGGGGTTACAACAAACGAAGTAAAGTATATATATATTATATATATATATACTATACACATAGTGTATTATTAATCTTTGAGATTTCATTTACAGTAAGCCTAACTCACGCTATATATATATAACTATATAATACCATATATATATTACAACTAACTAATCCATATGCCTATATATGAGTACTTCCCTATTATATACTACCTTAAATCTAATATCATATACTGATCCTAGTATGCAACATTACCTATAAATACCCTAATATATACAATTTATTTCTATCTACTCTTATAATACCTATATCATTTTCTGCTATATCATTATTATTTTGATTTCAAATTTATAGATTATAGATATATTATATATACCACTACATATAATATATACTACTTACTCATATACTCTACTACATTATATATATATATATATATATGAGTGATGCTGGACAATGCATGAACCATAACGATGACGATGCAATTATAGTAAATTTCTTGATGAGCAGCACTTGTTCATGTATCATACAATAATAACAAAGTATATTTTAATAATACTCTAGTCTCTCACTCATCTTCGTCCGCTCCACTCTCACTTTCGTATCATATATTATACTATAATAATAAAATAATAATATATATATATATATAAATATATAGTCATATATATTATCTTACCCTATACAATCACTATCAATATAAATACTATTAATTCGCACTTATATACTGGTAAAGTGGGTGAGCATTCGGTCCTCCAGAATTTGGGGTAATCCTATAACATTGCTTAAGCGGTGTTTATGGGTCCGACTATTTTTTCATTTTATTATTCTAGATTTCTCTTCTTTTTATCCATGTTACACTTGTTAAATCATAAGTTCATTATTACGTATAGAACTTTTATAATAAATGCATATGTAATGTATAATATAGCCTCGTACTTAATGTTAGAAGCTGATAAGTAAACGTATCGACCGAAATTGCCCATCGATATAATTGGGGCGATGTGGCGCGCGCAACTTCTGTCCACTTATATTTCCACACTCCCTAGAATCAAATCAGTAAAGTTTTTATTTGATGATTAAACTATGATAGACCTGCCATATTCATTTATCTTATAAACATAATGGTTTAACAATACTCATAAATTTTCAAGAAATTGGGATTCCTACACGAAAACGTAATAACATATCTCGAATCACATTTCGAGTCTATGCGTTCCAGTATATTTTGTCAAATAACTACTACTACTACTATAATCACTATAAATAAATTAGTTTCATTAAGCGTAGGCATATTACTTACTTAATTAATGTAAGATAGTAGCTATTTCCCTTTTATTCTATATATATTACATTATATAAATATATAATATATATATATACTACCGAATTAATGGAGATATCATCTTTATATCACGGTTGTTAGATGACGAGTCTATTATATATATGATTTGTCGTGAGCTCGAGTTTAGATACATAAAAACGTAAACGCTAAAACGCTGTTATTGCACAAAATAGCGAAGATCAAACCAAGCGTTTATAGGCCTTATTACGTGATTTCGTAAGCAAATTGCCAAATAATGAAAACGGCTTAATAGGTTCTGGCATACTATATTCATCATATCTATAAGTAGTATCCGATATTTGTTAATTATACTGCATGCTACTTTTTTTGCGATAGTGTGAACTATATCTTGTCACGAAAAAAATTGTACCAATATTAATGAGGCCTAAATGAAGGAATTTACGACTACTCTTTATCAGTACAAAAGTGTAAAAATTTTTTTTAAATTATAGACAGACATATTACTCAGATGATTAAAAGAATAATAATATAGAGCTTGTGAGAATATGAGTATATTTCCTATATTGTGTTGAGAAGAGAGCCTTATCTTTTTTGAAGTGCAAAGAACAGACATTGAAGTTAGACTGCACGATGCTACGATGACTACAAAAAACCAATATTTCCAGACTGTCAGAGAAATATTCCAGAGACTGTACTCGCGATACGCATTAGGGTATGAATCTTTTTTTATCAATTACAAAGAAATCTCCATTTGACCGGATATGTAAAATGTGAAGAAAAACTATATATATTTCAGGGTAAAAGACATTCTGAACAAAGTTGGTATAAATTTGCACTTGATAGAAACAAGGAAAAAGAGCAGTTTGAGTAAGAACAAAGAAGATAATTTAGCGCCCTCAATTGTTTGGGGAAGGTTGGATCATGGGTACAAACTAAAAAAATCCTAGCAAATAAATAGGAATTATTGGGACAATTATTAAGGAGTTGTATCTAGCATTAGTTAAATTAATGAGATATATTCTAATGATATAAACACCATCATTATTTTTAGCTCTTTAATGGAAATTATATTTGAAGCATGTGTGAGTAAAAAGAACCGTGCACTTTGAGGCCTAAACTGAGAGATCCGAAATTGCCTTATACCATTATGGAAATTAACTCTCTGGGAATGCCTCGAACACTCATCAACTTGTTAGTACAGGGTATCTAATAATATTTTTTTTAATCACATTGATTTAAAATAATAATATTCAATTATATTTTTCTATATATATTTAATAGAATATAATTTTATATTTTATTATATTATTATTATTTTTTTTAACTCTAAATCTAAATAGTGAAATATAAATAGATTTATATTTGTAAATTATTAAATATTGTTATTTATTTTTCATTTACTTATATTCAATAATATATTTTTATATATATATTAATATATATATTCTAATTATATATATATATATATATATAAAATAATATGATTTATGGCAATTCTATCATCCTCTCAATAAAATTCTGAAATCATCTGTCTTATCAAAATACATATTCTTCTTTTCTTCTAGTCAATACTCTTTTCTTGAAAAATGTGTCAAAAAATTGAAATGGGGAAAACAAGTAATTATGAATATAAAATAAGTAATTGAAATTATAATAAGCCCCATGGTGCAGGGCCCTAATCGATAATATATTTCAAGTTATCCTAATACTGTCAAAGATGTTAAAAATATTTGGTATAAATAATAATGTATAACTTATGACATCTCCTTAATCCTTCTTGACAATTGTTTTTTATAATATGATTTTTTTTTTCAATACATAAAAATAATACATAAAAATACTGGATAGGTAGGGGTATAATAATAATAACAGAATAATAAAAAAAAAAACAATTTGTATATGGTATGGTATCGATATATATATAGCTAATTAAACCTATATATATCATTCAATGCTTACATCGTAATAATCATCATCACCTCTACAGTAACTCTCTTCTAAAGAATTACTCAATTCAATACATTACCATCGCTTCACCTCATAATTAATAAGTAAATAACCTAATTATCTCAAAGTGTTAGAATTATATAATAGAGTATCCTATAATCATACCCTTATAATAATAGATAATAGGTAGGGGAAATAAAAAAAACACTTGCGGTATATTAGGAGAAATTTTTTTTGAGTTATAGTTGTCATTTATTTAATTTATAAATTAAATACAAATATTGGAAATATAATATTTTTTCTAACAAAAACTGCATTTGAAGTTTTTAATCACTTAATTAAAGCAAATACTTATATTATAAATACTCATTTTAAGATTCAAAATTTACCCATTTTACCCAAAAACCAATCACCATTAATATTTTAAGAACTAAAAGGAATATGTGCAATTATTTACATCAAAACTCTTACTTTTACACTTTTGTATATGGTATTTAGTCAGATTTTAATCCAAACTGAAAATTGGCCGAGATACAGACCTTACTTTATTTTTGGAGTTTCTGAAAAATTATTTTCTGAACACGGGGGAAATTTTTTTGAGTTATATTTGTCACTTATTTAATTTAAATTAAATACAATTATTAAATATAATATTTTTTCTAACAAAAAAACCTCAATTGAAGTTCCTAATCACTTCAATTATTAAAAAAACTTACATGTTAAAAAATTACCCGTTATACCCCATGATACCCGTTTTCCCCCATTTTATGGTATATATATATATAATTTATTTATTTTTTTGCTGCTGCTCTACTCGTGGCTAGAATAAATTATGAGGATTCATAAAATCAATACGAAGACAAAAATGAGTAATGAAACTAAAATTAAAAGGGGATTATTCCACAGTGATTCGATATCCTCCCCTGAATCCCCTCAGCAACATCCATACCAACGGATACAGAATAAACCCAAGGAATGAAAGAACTAAACAGATGACACACCTGTTCTATACAGACGATCTAAAACTAAACTCACCAAACAAAGAAGAAACTAAAAGGCAAGTTAAGAGTAGCCAAAAAAATTCACATGATATAGAAATGGAATTTGAACTAGTGACAAGTGAGCCTTTGTACAAATGGGGAAATGAAAAGGGAAAGTAAGTGCTGTAGATATTATTAATTAAACAGAAATTAAAGACCTAAATCCACAAGTAAAATACCAACCATTCTCAAACAGTGAGTCAAAGGATGGCACATAATTATTCCTCTCTTTACATACCCAACACCAACCTAGTGATACTCAGGCTCTTCTTCACCACCTCCAAACATTACAAAAGCCGTTACTCTAATCAAGAGTCCTCTTAAGACTTAAGTGGGTGATCAGGCTAGATTTTACAATTCCCAAAGCGCTCACAACAACTACTTCTAAATTTGATACGAGTTTACATTCAAAACTGCAATGATCACATTTAAATTCCTTACCGTGTGAATTCGAATGAAGTTCCAACTCATCTTTTTCATGATTTTTCAAATCTTTGTTTTTAATTTTTTGGTTCTGTCTTCTTGACGACTGAGGTTCGTTTCTTAAAGGGCTTTTTACTTTGGGTCTATCACCTTTCTCTCCATGGCCTACATCACTAATGTGAGTCTATAAAATAATAATAAAGGAAAATGATGTCACTAAAAACATAACATATTAATATTCTTCACTTTTTATTTGCAAAAGTATCTTTTAATAAAAATAAAATTCAAAAATTTAAAACATTTGAAATTAATAAATCTATTCTCAACCAATAATAATAATAATAATAATAATAATAATAATAATAATAATAATAATAATAATAGTGGTATTGAAGAAGTGTCCAAATATTATCAAAATGGAGGTTCATGTGCAGAGTTGGCGCACTGTATATAAGCATCGTTATATATATATATATATATATATATATATATATATATATATATATAATATATATATAATTTTATATATATATATATATATTTATATATATATATATATATATTTAATATATATATATATATATATTATATATATATATATATATATAATATATATATATATATATATATATATATATATATTATTATTATATATAATATTAATATATATATATAATATATATATATATATATATATATATATATATATATATATATATATATATATATATATATATATATATATTGTCGAGATATTTTATAGATGAGGACACGCGGGTTCAGTATCAATAAATAGTTTCTGTTGTCTAGGGGTTTTGAACTATATTAAATCCTTTATAACTTTGCTGAATACTAGACTCAAGTTCCAATGAGAATATTTTCCAATAATCATTTCGCTCTGCAGGATAGCAAACAATCAAGATAAAAGCAGGAGTTTTACTCATAAGTAATATTGAAAGAAAACACAATCACAAGTTTCAACAACGATAGTACGAAACGCAAAAAGCCCTTGTAATAATAACTCTGCCTTTTTATATTATTTGGCAGTATCTTATATATAGAAATTAACGAAAATAATAATATCAATCCTTAACACTTGATGTCTAAATTAATTCATATGCTTCATCTTACAAGCTATAAATTTAATATTTCACAATTGTAAACATAAATATTTCTTTTATAAATAATAAAATTGAGCGAATTGAGAAATATTCTAAACTTAAATAAATAATCGAAAATCAAAGCTAAAGCTAAATAGTTTTCCCAAGATTAAATAAATAGACTTGCGGATCTCAAAAATGCGGCATTATGGCCCTCAGGCGAGGTATAACTTGACACACGCCCCTCCTAAGAAGACAAAGTGACGTGTCATCTTTCGTCTTGAAAAAAAAAAGGTCAAGGATACCTTTGCCTGGAAAGAGAATAAATCTTTCCTTCGGTATTTAAACTGTGCCATCGCTTTCATCCACGCTGAAGGGTTTCTTATTTCCTCGATCTTCGGGATCGTTCCTCTGTCTGATCCATTTGGTCCTTCATCTTGACCCTTCGACATTGCAATGGAAGTCATCAAGATGGCAAACTCTTTCGTTTCTACGAAGGTTAGGAGTTTTTTACTTCCAAAGTTCTTCTTCACCAAATCGCTTTCGATCATTCCTCTAAGCCAGTTCTCTTGGCCATCCAGAAAGAAGCGGCAAGGGCGCATTGGTCTGGACTTTGGCTGCTTAAACGTCCTAGATTTTGTTGGTGCATAATCCTTTGCATCTTCTGCTCCTGATGGAGAATGGGGATACTCTGAATGAACTGACCTTGGACCTCCTTGTGGAGAAAAGGGAGTTGGAGCAGTCACTACAACTTCCTCCTTGTTAGCTACAGAGAGTTCATGACCTTTTTCCACTGCACGAGATTCTTGAGCGAGAGGAGAAGAAAGAGAATCATTGATTAATGTTTCTGCAGTCTCTACTATACCATTCTCCTCATGATTTTGAAGTTCCTTCTCCTTCTCTTTATTTTCTTCAGGTACTACTTCATTTGCATCATCCTTTTCAGCTTGAATACTTTCCAAAGGAGTGGTCAACTGATCTTCAGATGGCACCTCAGTTTGAGACTTTTTCTCTTCTTTCGACTTCCTTTCATATTCTCCTTCCACTGGTGTTAACTGGAACACTCTTCTCTCTAATCTACTATTAACCCCCTCAGGCATCACCGCTGTCACCTCAGACTTTATTGTCTTATTAACACTGCCCTCAAAACAGCTTGAATTTGAGGAGTTTTCTTGATTTTGGAATGGGAGATTTCCATTCATATTTTCCACTGTCTTACTACCTTTTGTAGCAGTTTCAGTTTCATGAGTTATTTCGGCGACGGATGTGTCTTTGCCGACATCAATTTTATCATTATTTTTTTTAATAGCATTTTCAGCTTCATAAATATCTTCGACAATGGTTGTGTCCACGTCGGTATCAATTCTATCATTATTATCTTCAGCTTCGTAATTAACTTCGACAATGGATGTGTCCACGTCGGTATCAACTCTATCATTATTATTTTCAATAGCATTTTCAGCTTCATAAGTATCTTCGACAATGGATGTGTCCACGTCGGTATTAATTTTATCATTTTTATTTTCAGTAGCATTTTCAGCTTCATAAGTATCTTCGACAATGGATGTTTCTCTGTCGGTATTAATTTTATCGTTTCCGAACCCTATTGTCTCCGGACCTAGCGCGCCTGGGATATTTCCCCGTCAAATCATACAACGCGTCGTTCAGACATAAAGCTTCGACGTACCCCGTATAGAACGGAGTGCAAATACAAATTCTTGCTTCAGGGGCTGTCCTAAGGGTATTATCAATTAGAAGCATTTTCCTAATCTTGCCTGTGAATTGATGGTTTTTCACAAACTTCTTTTTTGTAATCACGCCACTACACCCTGTATCGCGAAGTACTGATACGTCAATGCCACTTATAGAACCAATTCGTTCATGCACGGCATGAGGGGATTTCTGACGTTTGTATTTCCTGAATGGAACATGGTTATAAAGGGAATAGTTTGCATGACATGCAACAATCGGTCCTTCAAACATTTCCCGTCACGTTAATTACTACCCATCTTCATCACAATTTTGGACATGCGCGGGCAATCTTCCTTGTTGACACCCTTTTCGGAGTTGGTACAGCCGGCGTTTGGGTGTATTTCTTTTCCTAGGTTGCGTGCCTGCTTTTTCTCTGACGTTCTTGTATAAACGACTATATTTATTCGTTCAAAAAAATGGGTGCCGGACTACGCGGGAAATTGTTGTTCCATTTTGAGTTTGGAATAAACAATGCATTCGAAATCGTGACTGGGATTTGCGCAATTTTCCGCAACGTTTGGTTGTTGATGGGTTGAAGTATTATGGCTTATTTTATCCCCGTTATTTCCCAGATGCCATAGAGAGGTTAAAGTATTGTCTTTTAGGAAAGCACAGGTTTCTTAAAACCCCTTTTGCTTTTGAAGGAATCTATCAAAAAGGGGGGGGGCGAGAAAAGCAAATGTTTCGTGTTTTTTAAAAACTAAGGGGGGAATCCTACCTCTCTTAAAAATGAAGCAAGCTAAAAAGTTTCCTTTTTTGGCAACAGGTGAGAAATGATCAACTACCATAAGATCGGTTAAAACTTGAAAGTCTTGGATGAAACTTGAGAGTTCACACCATCTTGACAGATACGATTTAATTCGATTTAGTAATTGTAATGGGCCCTCATCTGCTTTGGGCTTGGCTTCCTTGAACTTAGCCCTATAACCATCTTCGCTCATGTTAAATTGAATAAGGAGGGCTTTCTTTAAGCTGGAAAAAATCATTAGCTAAGTTGGGAGGCAACTTGCTATAAACCGGGACAAAGGCACGTCCCAGTTAGAAAGCGACTTTTAAATAAATAAAGAGGGCCATAAACTAGGCTCCGATCGCTGAACCAATTAGATACTGCTAGATGAAGTTGTGGGCGCATATAGCTCTCAAACTGTTGGGATTGTATGCGTGCACTTTCGTCCCCTTATGATTTTCGACGACGGGTGCATATTCTGTTAACTTAACCATTGGTCGATTGGGGATATGCCATTGCTTTTAAATTGGAACGGACGATTGAGACTGATGGAACCTTGAGTACTGATTGATATTTTCGAAAAATCGAATGTATGTGATGGTATCTTTTCCGTGTGCGTCGGTGTGAATGGCCGTCTAAGGCGAATCGGTAGAGGCTTAGTACTTGGGTTCGGAATCTTGTAAGGCTACATTTTTTTGTTAGCTTGAGGGTGGCGGTAAACCTTGGGCTTAATGGTCAACTTGTCGGCCAGATTCAGTACTGTCTGTACAGATTTTCTATAGGCACATATCGTTTATCCTGAGGATTGGGATGGCCAGGCGAAAATTTCTTTCTTTCCAGGGCTTCGCTCTTTGGCTCTTTTGAGGAGCGGGGGGGTGTCTTTTGGGGGGGTTGTTGCGGGGCGTTGGGGGGTTGTGGGGGCCAAAAGAATATAAAAAATAAAATATAAAAAATTTTTGATGCCCACTATTCGCAAGCTTCAGTCTGTCTGAAGTTTAATGAGGGGCTGAATTATCACAATCCTATTTTCAGAAGGCATTTGGGCATTCTGCCTCAGCTGTATGTGCTCGTAGACATCTTGTTCTTGTCAGTTTTGAACTCTCCTGTAGCATACAATACGTTGAGTTGAGTGCGAGGTGGTGGGGGTTAATGAGGAAAGGGACTATGGATGCTTTCTGTACCTCATATCTGTTGCAGTTTTAGGTTGAGCACTTTTTCAAAGTTGGATCTGCTGCGGTCAGGGACAACGTGTTACTCATAATTGCCTTTTGAGGGGTTAATCTAGAGGGGGCGCTTTGCTATCATCGCATACAATGTATCTTATGATGCCTCCAAAAGGTGAAGTATAGTAATGTCGATAGATTATAGTTTTAAATTCTAAATTATTGCCTAATATTTTAGGCGTCAATTTCGTATATTAGGCCGGGACTATTGGACTGGGCAAGGTCCTTATAGATTTGGTTGTAGTTATTTTCGAGTTGATGGCTTCATTGACATTAATTTTATAATTATAATGTTGTGAGTACGAAATATGGAATGTAAGAACGGACGTGAGCGGTGAGGTCGATAAACTTTAGAGAAACTGAAGAGAGTAGTGGTTTTTAGGAGTGTACAGTGTATGGAGTTACGATTTAGGTATTCTAGTTGGTTTAGATACAGCTAATGGATCGGTGGTACATTGGCAGATTACGTGTGGGCTAAACGACTGAATGTGTTGATAAGAATATTGTGAATAGTGTATAATGGTGTATATTATTCGGTGGCTTAGCCTCCTGCCGGTCAGACATACTAGAGGCTCAGTTTCTAAATACCCCGCATAAGAAGCTACGGGTGTATTCATAACCATTGAAGCGAAGTCAAGACCCGTCACAGATGAATAGATGGTTCGACGTATCAATTCCATTTGCATCAACAAATGAGCGAAACCAACGACAGTAACGTAAACATTTTTCATAGTCTGACCCTTTCAGCTCATAGACGACACCAATACGGTGAAGATGATATTCTAACTCCTTTGTAGTCCTCAAAACAGTAACTAGTGTCAGTCCAACTTATGATGAATACTTTGTATAGGATTTTCTGGGTAAGCGTGTTAAACGCTGGAACACATCAACAAGGATGCCAGCAGCTAACCTTTTCGGCATGGGCTCTTTTGATTCTATACAGACTCTGAAACGAAATCTTTTAATCAAACGTGATATTGCAGACTTGTTTTGAACTGCAGTTCAAACTCCTCTATCATAAATTTATATGATATGCACGCACTAAAACACAATAAATACACGTCCGTCTCTGGAAAACGACATTGCAAGCACAGCACAATGAAATGAACCTCCAGTGCGACTGGCACGTAACTTGGTATTTTCCACGGCCACAAAATGTAGAGCTTGAATACAGTTCTGCCACTTTTATGGAAGAAATGGAATTATCATGGAAGAAATTTTACTTGCGCATTAGTTCTACGCTCTCTTATCTTTCGGGGTGTATCCTTCATGAAACACCCGGTATATTAGTATCCTCAAAATCTACCCCATGGTCTCAAATATAGATGTCAGATATTTGTTTGTGATCTGGATACACTTGTTACAATATTTTTCGCTAGTTTATTAAATATAATTTTGTAAATTCTGAGACAATTTCAAAGAATAAGAACTGCCACATTGACCTTATCTGTTATTTCCATACTTTGGTTCAATTCAAGATATCAGAGAGCTGAGTCACCACTGGTCACTTTAAGTCGAGAATATTTGATTATTTGTATTTAGTCTTTTTAAGGGTTATCCCCCTATAATGCATAAGTAGTTATATTTACCATACTTTTTCTTTCCCCTGAGTACATCCAAAGTGATATGCTACTTTACATTGTATAAAATTCTAGAATTAGGTAATAAGTAATTCATATCTTGCTCTAATTTTCATTTTAATAGTTTCAACTGAATTTCGTATTCCAGGGAGCCTTTATCGCCAGGCCCTCTGGTGTACTCAGAAATAGGGCTGCTGTGGGGCTTTGCCTTACTGATTTACTACTACAAATGGTAATTTATAATTATTTAAGTCTTTTAATAGGTACGGTAAATATTAATAATAATATATGTTACAATGTATTTTGTAATAAAATAAATTTTTTCATAAATTAATTAGTAAAATTACTTTTTATATTGATAATAGTTATTTATTAATAAAATAATATAGTTAAAAATTTATTATTAAATAACAAAAGTATTTAAATCAGTTAATAATTATTAAATTAAAATACTATATATAGATACTTTGTTCTAGATATATATAGATATAATTAGAATTAATGATTTAATATATATATTATTATATATAAATATATATAGAGTAGTTTTAAGATATAACTTTGAAAATTAATTTATTAAGTTACTATAAATAAAGACGAGTTAAATATATATAATATAATAGATAATCTAATGTTTAAACATAATATAAAATATAATACATGTTTTAAATATTCCCATAATATTAAATTAAACGATTTTGGAAAAAAGGAAGATTGTCGGTTAAATAATATGTTGATTTTTCCTTTTGGCAGGATAAATTTTACTTTTAAATAAACGTAAATAACAAACACGAAACTATTTATATTTTTGAACCCTATTATATGTTTTAATTTAATCACATCTCCCGGGGAATTAGTTTGATATAATCAAAATTTCCGGGAAAATAATTTTTAGTTAAAAACAGGGCTGACGCAGGTGTAAAAGAATTGTCGTATATTTATGGCCTCCAAATTTAATTTGAGAAATATATAAGTAACGGGTGTAAACTGCCAAGCAATAAAAGAGTAATGTTGGGAGTGTGTAGTTAATATATAGTAAGGCTATGGTGTAGAGTTGTAAAGTGTCCCTATTTGGGTGATGATTGTTAAGTTGGGGTATATCAATTACATAAGCAATGTCATAAGTAGTAAAAATTGGGAATTATAAGATTATGTTTTTATTTTAAATTTTGTTTGAATTGTTGTCTTACCCTCCTACGTGTATAGTTTGATGGTTTATTAAGATGGAAATTTACACAGTTGAACATAACCGTCGCCTGGGTATATAAGGAGTGAATACATACGGGTGTTATTTCTGGATAGTGTGGGTCCTCACGGTGGGGTGCGTGCTGTGTGGAGTGTGTAGGGGTGTCTATGGGGTGACGTGTCAGTGTCTATGTCTAGGTGCGCCGAGTGTAAGTGTCTACTGGGTGAACGTGGGTATCAAGGGTGTTTCTTATAGGTTGTGTGAAGTGTTTGAGCTGTGTTAGAGTTATGTTATGTAGTTTTAAAGCTATAAGTGTATAATTCACTGAGGCAAGTTTATGGTTTGGCAATTACTTGGAATGTTCGTAGGTAATAGGTAGATTGTCAATTAGTTCAATCACTAATATGTGATTTATGGAAAATGATACCTGTGTTATCGAAGTCACATAAGTTGACGATTTATCTTGGGTTGATATGGCTTCTATACCCAAATAGTGTCATACGGGTGCAATGTTGTTTTTGAGAATATCTCTTGGATAGGTTATGTTGGGTTTGTAGGGCCGTGCTAGATGTGTTGTGGGAAAGTTCCGGAAGATACATTATGGATAACGCCCTCCATGATCAATCGGGATGAAGCTGTAAGGAAAGATTAGCATGTGGGCGGGCGTGTAGACTTAGGAGGATATAAAGGGCACGCTCTCACTCTAAACGAGGTTGTGCAAGATGTTTTCCAATTGTACGACATACCGAACTCTGTTAATTGAAGCACTTTACCTAGCTGTTTACTGTCAAGAGATGGTAATAAAAACAATAATAAAACATATGTTTACAATTATCATAAATGAATCAACAACTAATGACACCAATAAATCTCTCACGAAAGAAACAGTTACACTAAAATAACAAGCACAGGAGTTATGGAGTCTAATCATTAATAGCTTTGATAGTACCTATAACACTTATCAGGAACTACACACTATAAACAATAAATATTGTATCTATAATAATATTTTATCACATATAATTGTAACATTAAACGAGACTGATATTAAAAACATAAATGTTCGATATTCTTATATACTATGTCTTATGAACCCACTGGAGTTATCTGAGGTAAGCAGATAATAAGCGTTTCGCGGTTATACCACGCACATGGTAAAAAAGACTAACACACAGCAGTCGCAGCTATTATACTTTAGGCACAGCTAAAAGATGTGAACACTAGCAATATAGCCTATACTAATAGGGCCCACCCCTCATTTTTTGCCTTAGTTATATAAGATAAACGCACCCCACTCTATCCTGACTTTGTTAACTGATTCTGTAAGACACTGCTTTATATGTAGTGTGAGAATGAGGGCGATAAATTTTGGTGTTGAGTGAACCTCATTTAGAACGCTTTACACACCGCAGAAATTAAAGGCAGGTTAAGAGTTACAAATGTTAAGACAGTAAAAGCAGTGTGAGATATATTAAGCAGTAAAACAGGGGTTCAAATAGTAGTTCTTGAGAGATTTTTTTGGATATTTGTTTCAGGTAAAGCAGTGAGTTAAAGCAGTAAAGCAGTAAAAAAAAAAAAAAGGAGGAAGGAAAATATCCATCCTTCTCATATACTGAGCGCTACCTTTTTTTTGCTGACAACAAACATGAGAGAAGTCTTCTCTTCTATATGTAACTTGATTTACTTTGTCTTCCAGGTATACGCGAGTATTCAGCTCATGCATTAAGAAGATATACCCTAATGAGGATTATAATTATTAAATATTGAAATGACAGTATATTATGATTGCCAGTGAGTTAAAAGCAGTTAAAGCAGTGAGATTAAAGCAGTAAAGGCAGTTAAACACAAAAAGCCTACATAGTAAATCCTCCAATCACCACCATTTAAAGTATTATATAAGTGCTTGGTGGGCAACGAGATAACCACAACCCGGTCTTTTACCTATTCAATCCATTCTTTTCCTTGCCTTTGCAAGGGAAAGTATAGTACGTATCTATTAGGCCCAATGTTAGTATAATTCAAAAAGAGGGCCCACTTTTTTTTTTTAATGAAAAATTGGCCTGTATATGTGTTATAAGGTATCTTAAAACGAAACAATGTAGTATTAAAATTGGTTGCAGTAATAGCAGTGAGTTATTTTTAGATGACTATAGTATAAGTATATGGTCTAAACGATAGAGTTCTAGTTATAATAGATAAGACACACAGAAGGGCTCAAAGCAGTAAAACAAAAGCATACTAATACACTTGTTGCCATAAATGTTATGTAAAAAGGGGCCCCACCCTTTGTCTTGTCTTTATTTAAAAACAGTGTGTAATAATACACCCGGTATATTTCTATTGGTTATAATACTGATTTACTTATATATGACCTTTTATGTATATGTTAAATTATTATAATAATATGTTTTTTATAATAAATAAAAATGTTTTAAAGTATGAAAGTTAAAATGTATGACTCAATAGTGTATATATATTACATCATATGTTATATAATATTTTAATGAGATAAGATGCCAATTCCTTTATGAAATATGTTTATAACATATAGATAAATCTAACTAACTTATGAAATATATATTATAAATTTTAATCATATATCGTTTATAATATATATATTATTATTATAGTATTATATATATATATAGACGTGGGTTTTATATTTGTATATAGTATATATATTATATTGCGCCTGCGTGAGCCTGCACTATATAATAGCGGCGGGTCATGGAGAAACACGGGAACTATAGAACTTAAGCGGTTACGTATATATAAGTACGGGTCGGGTAACGGAAACGCATGAAACGCGGGAACTAAAGCGGCGAAGACGGGAACGGCGAGAGAGAACAGCGGCTGAGAGGGGCATGAGGACGTTTGGATATAATGGGAAGATCTGGCAGTCCAAAACATGCGTTTAGGACTTTTTGTGATATTATACCATCTATACCTTGCGAACCTTTACTAGAACCCTCTATTCTAATTATTTAATTTATTAATTTGTCTTTTTATAATAGAAAGAACAATACAACAATAAAAAAAAATAAAAAAAAAAAAATGTTGTTCATATATCTTAAAGTATGACATCGACCAATCAAAACATTTAGGATACCCAAAAATAATAAACTTATTGACAATAACCACAAAAAGAAGATTAACTCACAGACCAGGTATAATGAGTAAGAGGTTGAAACGGCACAACATGGGGCGAAAATGATGAATGAATACTCTATGGGAAAAAAATTTTGAGGAAATTTCCTTTTTTCAATTAATTAATGATGTGCTCATTCTCTTATTTTATAATAGTCAAAAATGAAATAAAACAGAATCAAATTCTAGGTCCTGAGCTCAATTAATAGACGCGTCTGAAAAAGACCCTTAAATCACCAAGACTAAAGTTGAGATAACACAAACAAAATAAGCTCTCAAAGAAGAAATTAACCCATAGGCCAGGAGTCTAAAGAATGAGAGGGCGAGTGGGGGCAAAGTGTCCGACGGTACATCCAAGCTGAGGCCCTTTTTTGGGTCATCAACAATACCATTCGGGGAGTGTGTCCGTGTTGTTGTTGTGGTGGGTCGTAATAAAGAGGCGGGTGTAGAGGGCTGTATTTTTTTTTCACCTTGCGGAGTTCTAAAATAAATTTTTCGACTGAGTATTTATTTAAAAGCAATGGAAGCAAAAATTTTTATGGCCATACTCCATCTCTGTTTAAAAAACTTCCACGTAAGTGAAGCCAGTGTCAAAATTCCTGTGTTTGAGTGTAGTGTAAGTGTCTATCTGAAGGGTAACAGTTGTAATTTTTATAAGACTTCGGATTGTATATAAAGGTGCTAGTGAGTTGTAAGATATGTCTAATATAGTGTAGCTTGGCTTAGTTGTTGTGTGTAGGTGTGTGTTGTCTACGGTATGGTGTATGTTCGCGTAGGGCTAGAATTAATATAAAGAGAGATTGTGAGGTGTAGGTGAAGCTCGCTGGATAATTTTATTAATGCTTATTATCTAGGTTCAAATCAGTAGGAAGCATGGCCATCTAGGACTAACTTGTAATAAATAAAAATACATCCGTTCCCAAAGTAATCTTCTCCAAAGTTTATTTTCTCTGAATAATTTTCGCCTTTCATGGATGGTGGTTTTTGAACCTTTGAACTCCTCAGGATTCTCCCCAAAGTGCTTCTATGGTAGCTATGAGTTTTCGTGTGGCATTTCTGTCAGAATACTTGCCCTCCGCGAATCCAACAAACAGGATAGTTTCATGGGGTTAATTTCCCTAACGCCAGCGCTTCATCTTTTGCTTTTGAGGATGGTTCAAGGAAGTTCCTTGTTTTCTTGAAGAGTACAACGTCCCATATGGCAGTGCAACATCCTATACTCAAACATCTATTCAATGCGGCGGTGTTATTGTACCTATTCACACCCACTCATGTACTTTCAGGATCTTCTTCATGCTCATATTCTACATCTCTATGAACAAGAGAGAGCGTAAGAGAAGGAGAGAAAGCATAAGAAAGCCTTGAGAAAAAAAAACTTATAAGTGGTTAGATATAATAGTTTGAAGTTTAAACTTTAAATGTTTAGGATTATGCTGTGCTTTTGTAAAAAAAAACTAACCACAAAGGGATGGCACTGGGATATGTGAAGAGAACACTCAGGTTTACTGCTGGCAACAACTAGATCAATATTAAGACAAAATAAAGAAATCTTACCTATGTCCGAATAAACCAATTTCCGCTGAATTTGCCTCGTGTGTGGCACTTTCCATTTCAACCCAAGTTCCTTTTGTACATCTTTGGCTTTCACTTTCAGCCTTGAGCTAACTCAGATCAACTACAAGCATAGAAGCCTGGCCCATGACCCTTTTCTTCTTTGTTTAAGGCAACTACTCCTTGTTTTTCTCACAATTTTCATTGAAATGCACCAAGCACATCTTGTGTCTTGATTATTTCGAGGCAACTCCAAAGATATCATCGACCCAATCTTGCTGCACGTAACTCTTTGATCTTTGTCTTTGCAGCTTCTGATTGTTTATACGGTCCTTTTGTCACACCCATCTTCTTACGCACAATCTGCATGAAGTTCTACGTATTAAATTATTAGTAATCTCATAGCAGTAGATATTCACAACCTCAAATTTTGTCCGGAATCCAAAAGCTTTATCGCCACCAGCACAACTCACAACGTAAACTAGATCTTATCAAAGACAACACAAACTCTGCCCTCACCAACCCAGAAATCTCTATGTATGAGTTAGTTTTCCCACTCAAAGTATAACAAT
Source organism: Trachelipus rathkii (assembly GCA_015478945.1). Taxonomy (NCBI): domain Eukaryota; kingdom Metazoa; phylum Arthropoda; class Malacostraca; order Isopoda; family Trachelipodidae; genus Trachelipus; species Trachelipus rathkii. Next base: position 19,875 of record JABUQX010100428.1, read on the forward strand.
AAACTGTAGTCATCAAATAAAGTGGCCAAAAAAGTATGATAGCGCAGTCTTGGAGGGCCAATTTCTACAGTTAGTCAGAGGGTATGATGCTCGGATGCAAAGATGAACGCATCAGGATAGGTACGCGATCAACGGAGAAGTAATGCCACGATTATTCAGTCAAAATATTAAAAGTCTTTAGGGTCTATATGTGTCTTTAATAAGAATAGAGGTGGAACATAACACTTCATGTGTTAATTCTACTTATATAATTTTGTTTCTCTATTCTGGAATAAAAAAAAATATAGGGAAATTGTATTTTTAAGTATCGTATTGTTATTAGGGTTCTCCAAATTGTTTTGCTAAGGAAGTTGTTGATTGTGAATAAAACAAGCAGTTAAAGCAGACACAAAGAAAGAAAATAAAAAAAGGAATCAACAATTCGTTCGTTGGCTCAAAATTTGAAAAAAATTATGGAAAATGAGCTGATAGAATAATTTAAGGGAGAGTTGGGCGCAAAGAAATTGACCCGGCGGGTCGTTGGAAGAACCAAGGGCTGGGTAGCGGCTCAGACCGACCTAGAAGATATTAGTTGTTTGTTTGTCTTCAAAAAGAAATATAGGTTGTTGAGTGTTAACATCTTGAGAGGAGTAGCAGGTGGTATATCCGATCAATACATTAGGAGAACCAAAGGGTGGTCGAACATAAATTTAAGGGATTTAAGACAACATTAGTATAAAATAATATTAGGAGTATTGGCCTATAAATAATTTAATGGAGAGAATGTGGTGGAGAAAATCAAATAAAATGAAAGGAGAGGTGCACACTACTCTATTCGCAAAGCGTCAAAGAACGGACACTAAGTAGGGTTGGTCCCACAGTAACCCCAAAAAAATAAAGGGATTTTTATGTGTTTTTGTTAGTGGTTATCTACGTAGGCCATAGGGGAGCTAGTGCCTGCGGGCAACCGTAATTGAAGTGTATAGGGCAGTCGAAAACCCTGTTCATTACCGAAGGTTCTTCTGTAGGAAATTATATTGGGTTAAGGGGACTGTTGGCGCGACACCTAGAGGCCAAAGAATTAATAGGGGGGTTTGTTCTACTCTGGGAAAAGATAGAGAGCATTAGGTTGCCAAACCCGAAAGAAACGTTTTGAACTATAAAATTCCAGGGTTGCGCGCCGGCCAACTAAAAATTGTCGAAATCAAAGACCCCACACTGGAAATTTAGGCCCTTCACCGTTGAAAAAATGTCTTTATTGAAGGTATTGGCCGAAAAGAAAAGGTATAGGGGAAATTTAATCCTCCACTCAAGAAAGAAAAAAGGTAGCTGATTTAAAATTTCCCCTCCAAGGGTGGCGCAAGGAAGAAAGGGTGCGATAGAAGCCGTAAATAATTTAGTGATATTCTTCGCTAATACAAGAGGGGTGTGACAACACAAAAGGGATCAGCCGTGTCGCTACATTATAATAGGTGTCCACAATTCAGACCAGCCAGATAGAGCTTCCGTTAAAGGACGTTCTGTACGGGAATGGGCCACAGGAACAGAAGAGGTCTAGCGACCTGTAACAACTAAAATGGTCACTTAACTTTTAAAACTCATATATTCTAACTAAACCCCAACCAAAACAAAGTGGACCATTAATATAAAGTTTGAATGTTAATGAATTTCTTTATATTTATGTAGCGACAATACAGGTGATTAGAGCCTAATAGGTAGGTTAAATGAATATTAAAAATTGATAAAATAAATGTAAATCAGAAAAAAGATCACAGGGGAGGTTGTTTTGGTTAGATGAATCTGTATGACATTAATCAAAAGCTTTCTTTAAATTTTACTACGCTTGTATCCTTGAAGAGGAGGGAAGTACAACTAATAGAGAGAACTAAATATTAGATCATACAGAAACACTATCCAATAGCGGTACGATTTTGTAAGTTACGCACGCATATTAGTTTACAAAAGATTTATATCACAACAGCTTAGGGAGATTCTTCTGCAACTATCTAGTGAGTTTTCTGAATAAATTTTGAGTCGCAAAGTTTGGAAATTTAAATGAAGGACCTGAAAGCTACCGATGAGACAAAAAAAAAGAAAAATTAAAGCTAATTATACAAATTTCAATGAGTGCCTTGGAATGACTTTTGCAATTATAATATTTTTAGGAAAATAAAATTAAAACCTTTAAAAAATAAATAATATAAAGGACTATGTTCAGTATGTTAATTGACAGATTGGGTAGAACTCTACTGACTATTGCTGAGAATGATGTAAAAATTAATTAGCTACTTAGTGAACAGATTGAATGATGAATATTAAAATTCTGCATATAGGGCACGATTTATTATTTATAGCACTGAGTTATCTAAAAAATTAGGCGAGACTTTATACCTACTAAAGAGAAGATCCTAACATTTATATAATGCACAACATAATATTAACATATAAGATCTAGCACTTTTCAGATTAGAATTTACAAACGAGGAGTATATTTACTTACCCAAAATAAAAATATCTATGTTGGATAGGAATATAAATCACATATTTATGATATTGATGTATTGTAAATTACCATTAACAGTTACTGTCTAAAGAAAATGGAAATATTACCAATCGCATACCTAAATACAAGAGCCCACACACATAATACAATTAGAAAAATCTAAAGCCAAAAGATGACAAGAAAACATAAATAGTCTCAAAAAACATGACCTATTATATTTAATTAATATATGTCATTCAACTACCAAGTATATTCCATGATTATATAAATTAAGAGGTTATTAAGTATTATCATCCAAATATTAACATATTAATATTATAAATCTGTCAATATAGCCAAGTGAATATCACAACATCTGCTAAAAGAATAATCCAATACTGAAAGAAATGTCTATATTTTTTGGCTTCTAGACAGCGATGAAGAATCCTTCATTTTCGGATTAAATATAAGCTTAAAATTAGACAAATTTATGCACCGAAAATGTTAGTAATTAAATAAATAGTACACACACATTTATAAAATAAATTGGAACATAAGATCGGAAAGATTATAGTAAACTATATTTAAATTGACCATAACCAAGCGAACCAGACGAAAAGCTGGTAAAAGCGTATGGGATCTGGGCGAGGCGATAGTATAACGCTTATGGTCAACGATTTGGTAAATTAGATTGGCGTTGTATTCCCAAAATGTTTTGTGATGGAGAAGAATAGATCTTTTCTCCAAAACATCAATAATAACTTGTCACAGATCTTATAAGTCCAGGGAATACTTAGCATGCCCCTTCAACAAGTGTATCATAGACTAAAATTATCTATCTTTAACATTAAAAGGTTAAAAGTTAAATTTAACTTAATTTTAGTCTAATAAGAAAAATGAGTAATTGTCAAAAACTTCAAAGGTTCGCCTTGGACCTAATAAAGATAAGGTTTTTAAACAGAAGGTCTATTAGTTTTATTATGATCAGCATAATTTGAGAATTACTTATTTTTTAAAAATTTTTACTTTCCTTATATAGAGATCCAATATTCAGGGTAAATTAATTTGGGGGGTATCCTGATAAATGGAAGACTATGCAATTAGCATATGTTAATTCCTCATAAAATAAAAATTCCAAAATAAATATATACCCAAAAAAGTCCCTAAGTGAGTAAGACGCGGCCAATATAGAAGGGGAAAATAAGAAAAAAATTGAATTTGGGTGCGTGCAAATATGAAGTGTATGGTATCCACTTCCCACGCCCTTAAATCTATAAGTGTTATTAATTTATTAGTAATATAATTATTCATCCCCATGCACCAACTAATGTCCTATCAAAAGGATATAGATAACATTAATAATTATTTGTGCCTTAGTAATTAAAATAATATTACAAAAAAATTAATTTCATCCAGAATTTCATTTCTCCTACGACACCAATTTACATATATATAAAAAAAATTAATTATAAAAATATAATAAAAATAAAATATTATACTTTATATAATTTTTACTAATTCTATTATGCTTAATACTATTATGAATTATTTATATACCAATAAATTTTCTTTTTAATTAAATAAAATTGGTCATTTAAGAATTTCCTAGAAAACGGAGTAGGTACTCTTTTGATTATGAAAATAGGTGATATTTATGGTTAGGAGTGATATAATGATATATCACCTACCTTACATCTACCTCCAGAGCAACTATATAATCATTAATGTACCCTATACCTACTGCTTATAACTAAAAATTCATCCAATATAATGAATTATTTCACAAGTGGCATACGGGTATATAAGTGATGTAATAAACTATATTTATATTTTACATTTCTTGTTTAGTTTATAGAAATTATTCATTAAACTTATATACCAAAATAGGCAGAAAATAGTACTCTGTAAGACTTAATGTCACGCGTGTTTACTATATAAACACTATAACGTAATACCTTGAAGACCAAGTTTAATATTTTCGAGTCAACGCACAGGATCAATTTCTGCAATCGTGATTAGATATGGGAATTTTTGTGAGCTAAAGTCACTGCTCTTGAAAAACCAATAAAATTATGCAACGATCTATACGTTCTAGCCATAACTAAGGTGGACCAATATATATATGTAGTACTTACAAAAATATTTATATATAGTCCTTTTTTTTCTAAGATTTCAACCAGCGCTCGGAAGCAAGAAATAAGGTTTAAAAATCACCTTATTAAACTCTGCTAACTAGGCACCTCTAAGTATAAAGGGATAAACTCACAAATGAATAAATTAAATAAAACCTAAAATTGAAATGAAAAAATAAAAAAACCCATTTATAAAACAAATTATTATTTAGTATTTAATATTGTTTTAACTACTATATTTATACAAATTTCTAGAGTATTTATAATAATTATTGAAAAGTATTAATTATTTCATTATTGCAATTAAAATATAATATACCCTTTTATTTTTTATAAATTACCAATAATGAAAATAACATTAATAATTATAAAATTACAAAGTTTATTTAAGAATATAAATATAATAAAATAATATTTATATTTTACATCCATTATTTTATTAATTATTTGTTAATACATTTATGACATCTCATTAATAAATTTTCATAAAGGGAATCTATATTTATAATTATTTTATAACAATTTATAGAAATTAGATCTATGGTATATATAGGGAATAGCCGAATTTTGTACTCCTTTCTTCTTCATATTATCCAGGTAGAACGAATTTTCATTGAAGAAATATTGTCTTTGGGGTATAAACAGACAATATGTTGATGTAGGCATAATTATTGCATAATATTCTTGGATTAGCTTTGAACGTATTCTCTCTTTTATCTTCACGATGGGTAAACAAGGGGAGATAAAGTGAAGAGCTAGGGAAGTAACTTATTATGAGCTTGACTATAAACTATATATCTCAAGGTATTAGTGTTTAGGTTATCATATAAAGGTAAGTACATTTATATTTAAATAATAGAGTTATGATAATAAAGAATATATATATTAATTTTATTATTCTATTATGTTTATTAATAATCACTGGCTACTAAAAGGAGTTGGGTAGAATTATTATTTACATTAATAAAGTAGAGGTAAGTAACATATTTTGGATAATAGGGAGAATGGGAAACAGTATAGTGAAAAGGGGTTTTGGAGTTGGGATAAACATATTATATCTGCTGTGGGTCAATGGTGAGGATTTAGGTTATAAGTTACTAGGTAATATATCATTACATACTAAAAGAATTCTTCTAGTATTATATATATAAAATATGGAAGGGCAGTGCCCAAACTGATTGGTCAGAAAGTACTTATATATACGGTAGGGAATGATATTTAATATTTAATTGATAGGGATTGTAAGAAAAGGGGCTTATCCCCATTTGTATTTCAAATTAACATATTATAGAGTGTACTAAGTTTTGAAGGAATGTGGTGTGTTGAGAGGGTTGTGAGTAAGTCATAAAAGCATTTACCATAGTTGAAAGTTCGTTATTAAATCTGGGAAACATAATAATATGCTCATATCTTCTTTTCAATCACTATAGAGAGCTTGGAGGAGCCTAATATGAGCCAGTTACATATTACCAGAGGTAATAAGAAGTAATAATTTTCAGTGGAGGGACATTGTTTTTGGATCTGCGGGAAGTAGTCTCCTCGGTACGTAAAATTTGTGTGCGAGCGTCCTCGTAATTTTAAATGAAGTAATCACAGAATATACACCTATAAATAAGTATAACAACATAGAAAAGAAATCATATCCATCATAAAACCTACGCATAATAAGTTAGCTCAAACAATGGCGATACACAGGCAAGGATGATTTACGGGAGATTTGTTGCGAAAGGGATCGCTTTCTTCAATGCGTGGCCGTAGATAATTTTGTTTTATGTTCTCACTTGAATCGTGAGATGCCAAAAGTTTTGTTTAACCAAATATAAAAATAAAAATTAATAATAGAAGATTTAATAAAACCACTCCAAATAGTGATTTGTACCGGCTTTTTTTTTTTGGGCGGGGGAACAGGCGGACATAGCATCCCAATAATAGATTTAAATTGGGTCCACTATATTTTTTCAGGGAACAGTCTTTATACATTTTGATTAAATGCTTTACTTTGGGGTAGAAGGAGTGGTGTACCCTTTCATCGGACACGCATACGGCAATGTAGGGGGGGAGTGTTAAAAAGCGGGTCGTGAAGCGTATAACGGGGAGAAGTACATCCAATATGCACTGCACGCGGGGGAGTACCGCGTTAAAATACGTTGCTTTGAATTTAAGCGGTAATGTCCTTTTTTCCATATCACCTGGGTAGGGGATCGATGAGATTATAACCCGCCGTTAGGGGAGGGGCGGCTGGATGGAGTGATAACCAACCACGCGTCGAACCATGCACACATTCAAAATTATTACCCACTCGATATAGTGGGGAAGCACGGTGGGTCATCTAAAGATAGACGGGGAAAAGCCCAGGACGAAGGAAAGGGGGGGGAATGCTAAAGATAACTACAACCTGTATTATAAAATGTCCCGCTGTGGGATTATTTGGTCTTTTCCCCAAGCCGGAGGGAATAACCCAGAGACCATATAACAAAGAGTTCATCAATTCCCGTCGTTTCCCGGGCCTGTGAAGGTAGGTAACGACCGAGAGCCCGCACAGCGTATGAACTCCTGCCGAATCCACCCCTAGCGCCTAGAATGATATCGTATCGGCGTCCTGATTTAATGGTCATCTTCCCAATTTTTTAGGTTATAACTCCTATCTGGGCCGCTAAATTACTATATTAGCCTTATAATTATAAAAAAACTAGCACCGTTATGAGGCATGGTTCCAAATCTTAAAAAGGAATGGAGAAAGTACCTATGGTTCAATAAATTTAGAAATATAATAAACGAAGATAAACGTGACTATAAACAGAGTCTCGTCATAAATTAAGTGCTCTCTAGGAATTGTTCTTCATATTTTTTACCTCTACAAAGACAATCCTATTCTACACAGGAATAACAAAATATATTTTGTCTATATGTGTGTATTCTTGTAATATGTATCTTTTTACATGTTCTTATGCAGATTGTTTTACCACCCGGAAAGTAGGCCACAAAAATTATAGTAGGGGTCCTATTTTTCACACCGCATTTAAATGTTATATTTAAATGATAGTAATCTTTTTAGAAGTGTATATTAAATTTCAATTTAATACATTGTAATAAAAATAAATAATAATTTTCATTTATTTAAAAATTTTTGTCGTTATTTTATTTTTTTTTTTTTTATACATTTCTACCGATTACCATAAAGTATACGTATGTCCAAACTGTGTTACGAATTTTAGTGTATGTAATCCATATTTCAAGTCATTTCCAAACAATGTACTTCCTTTTCCCTGTATCAATTGTAGACATGAGAAACAATGCCTTGTATAGCTGTTGTAGTGGTATTTAAACCCACAAACACGCCAATTTAACTACAGGACGCGTCAATCGTAATAGGGACATTGATTAGAGAGGAAAAAACTAAAAAAAAAGACCATCATTTAATTTTGTAACAAATCACAAAAATCATAAAATAATATTATTGTTTTCTTTATTTAATATATCATAAAATAATAAATAAAAGTGCAAAAAACATCAGAAGAAGGTGTATTTTATATTTATTATTTCAATAGTTAATATAAAGTTTATATGTACTTTATGGCATAGTATATGAATTTATAAAATAAATAGATAATTTTGAGTAGAAAAAAATATTATTTGAGATAATTATTAATATTTTAATTTATTTTCATTTTTTTACATGGAGGAAAAGAAGTACAAGTCGAAGGTTTTCATTGTACCTAGGGTGTCACTGATACGTCGTGGAGAGGATTCGAATCTTTAGACACTGCTCTTCAATATGTCTCCTATATAGCCTATAATATATTGGGTAAATTATACCTCACTAATAATTCTCATTTTAAACCCTATATAATCTTATTACTAAAATATATGAACTGCTACTATAATTTATTCATTTACATATAGATTATTCATTTATATGGGCAACTATATTTTTTCTTGACTTTAACTAAAAATTATAAATCTATTATACACTCTTCTGGGTAATTTAATATATGAGAAACAATAATAAAAATAACTATATATTAATACTAAAATTTATTATATTAGAAGCTAATACTAAGTATAAACGTAAATTCTAACTAAAATAAACACTATCAACTTAATTTTACTGCAAAAATAGTGGCCTAAAGTAATTTTCTTTCAAATTTTATTGTTTATTTCCTTCCTAAACTTATTTTTAGAGATTATTGTCGTAAAATCAACTTATGTGACTGATTAGCTCTTACGTTAACCTTGATAAACCTAACCTTTCAATACTTAGCTATCCCCGTAGGCCGTTGATTACCTTATTGACCTTAATTATATCACTTAACCTAACCAGATAACTTAACAGGCTAGACCTAACTACCATAAACCTAAACCTAACAACACTCACATCTTCATCTAACCTAGCCTTACCATAACCTAAGCCTAACCTAACCTAACCTAAACCTAACTAATCCTAACCTAAAATAACAGATATTTAAAACAAAAAATCGTGAAGAAGCTTGTATTAAGATCTAAAATCAAATTAATTAACTATGATATATATATATAATATATATATATATATATATATTATATCATATTTATATATATATATACGTATATAATATATATATTATAATATATATATATATTATATATTATATATATATAATATATACTATTTCGAAGAGAGAAGAGAGAGAGAGAAGAGAGAGAGAAGATGAGACAGGGAGAGAGAGAGAGGAGAGAGAGGAGAGAAGAGAGAGAAGAGAGAGAGAGAGAGAGAGAGAGAGAGGAGAGAGAGAGAGAGACGAGAGAGAGACGAGAGAGTCGTGTGAGGCGATCGGTCATACGATACGATGTAACTATGGAACGCATGGAGCGAGTCCAGTCGATAGTCATTGAGCAATGCCCAAGGTACAGAGCAGTGATCCTTGAGTTTCAATCGAGAGAAAGGCGTAGCGTAGAATCCAGAGGTTAGGATACGACGTAGCGTGACAAGCGCTGTGCTCTAGAAACAAGTTGGAGACGAGATATCAGATGAAATAGCGCCAGTCCGGATACGGCGCCGGCGGGTAACGGCCGCAGTGATCTTGCGACAAGTCGCTGTGCGCATCGCAAATATGAGTGCGTTCAGAGTCAGCAGCTTGATCCAGGAAGCTGAACAGCCGCGTTTACTCCAGCCTGTCGGTGGGGCTGCCGGGACGCGACGCTGGGCCTTGATCATGGGTTTCGGCGGCGGATGTTGGTAGGCGGCCATAACCTGAGCGGGCTCGGAAGTGAACATTCGGGAACAGCGTACTGCGGACATGCAGAGTGTAGTGTCATACGTCGATGATCGGTCCGGTGTGTTCCTTTACGTCGATGTAGACCGTTGATGATGATAATGCGACCTGGTAAGGGGGTTATGGGACAGGGTTCAAGGAGAAGTGACATTCGTTGCGGAAAAGGGCACGCTCGGACCGACAATGATCAGTGAGGTATGTTGTCATGCCACGCGTCGGTCCGCGATGCTCGGGCCGCCAAACACATTATTACTTTCATTTCACACTTTAATTTAAAAAAAAAAAAAAAAAAATTAATTAAATTTTATTTTTCCTCAAGTCTCGACAGGTCCAATGCAACCATACCATCAGGGGTTAGAGAATAAACTTTAATTATAATTTAAAAAAAAAAAAACATTTAGGGGGGTCTTTTTAGGATATTATTTTTTTTTTTAACCGTTTTGAACTTTTGTAATTTTTGGTTTTTAATATGACGCACATTTCTTTCTTTTTAATATGAGACATTCTTTTTCTTTTTAATTATCTAATATTTTTGTTTATTAACTAATATTTTTTCTAATAACAAAACAAAAAAAAAAAAATAATCCTTTACTTATCATTTACTTTACCTACCTACCTACTTAACCTAAAATCTCTATGAAAGATCCATCACTCAACTCTTTTGACTACTTAAATTCAATGGGGTTTCAAATTAAATCAATGAGTAAAACAAGCTAATGATTTGTTTATTACTTTCAAGAACTATAAACTTTGAAGGTAAATATTAGTTTGTGATGAATATTTATTTAAATATTTATTAATTTTTTAAGCAAAGCAAAGAAAAATTTTCAATTTTTATTATTTCAAGTTAAGTAAGTCAATGGAAAAAAATTCAGCATCATAAAGAAGAAAATTAATGAATAAAATCTTTAAGTTCAAAAAGACAGTGCAATCCAACAACATAATTAATGAATAAAATCTTCTTCTATCATCTTCTTACTTTCCAATTTTCATCAATTCCATCAGCTCTAAATTTTCAAAACTTAAGTACACATTAACTAAGAAGTATCCATTCCTCCTTCCTTTTCTATTGGTTTTTGGATTTCCACGGGTTTTAAGAAATTATAATGGATGCCCCCCAAGGCCTCTTAAATTAAATTTCTGATGATCTTTATATTGTTCTCCATGAATAATGGGATGTTGGTCACTATAATAGACTGCAACCCAGGCCTTATAAGTGTCACAAAATACATCAATGACCTCCGGTAAAGGAAACTGACCTGGGAACCCCAAAAGGCGAATCTGTTTCTGTATTCTTTTTCCATGTAAATGGTATTTCTGAGGACGTTTTTTAAGGGCATCAGCTAATGTAGTCCTAATTTCGTAATGACGATCTGGAGTTCCATATAAACAAAGAGAAAAACATTTATATATTGCGTCACCACCCCCGGCCACCTCTACTGAGGAAAAACACTCAGGGATGGATTACCTGGGCCCATCACCGGTGTTCTCTACTGTGTGGTCCACATCTGAACATAAATCACTTGGGGAGCGGGAAAGGGCGTCTGCCACTACATCGTTTTTTCCTGCGATATGTCTAATTTCAAATTCGAATCCATTTAGCTCTTCCATAGTACGGGCAAGACGTCCATCGACCAAGCTCATGCTTTGAAGATATATGAGTGGCATGTGGTCGGTAAATATTACGAATTTAACTACCCGCAGAAAAGGACTTAAGGACTTAACCGCCCATCGCAAGGCAGCCAATTCCTTGTCTATAACTCCATAGTTTTTCTGTGCCTTGTTGAAAGCCGTGGAAATGAATGCAATGGGTCTTCTTTCCCTGTCTTGTAATTGAGACAGACAGGCTCCCGCGCCAATGTCTGACGCATCCACGTGCAATTCCAATGGGGACGCATTTAAATCATAATTTGGAAATCCTAGGAGACGAGGGTGAACAAGGGCTTTCTTAAGGTCTTTGAATGCTGTCTGACATTCAGGTGTCCAGCGGATGGATTTGCCGCCGGTTTGACATGACAATGGTTTGCTGATCTGTGAGCAGTCCGGGATGTGCCTCCGGTAAAAGTTAATCATGCCAAGAAATTGTCTTAAGATGCTTGACGGTCGAAGGTACGGGGAACTCCAATGCCTATTCCTTTGTCAGAGATCTTATGACCCAGGAACTCCACCTCCAGTCGGCACAATCCCGTCTTGCTGGGTTTCAGCTTGTACCCATTCTTCTTTAATGTATTAACACCTGTTCTAAGATCTCAAGATGTTCTTCAAAGGTTCGTCCCAGTACGATAATATCATCAAGATAGACCAGGACATTGGACCACTGCAGCCCTGCCAATGCCAACATCATTCCTCACTGAAACGTGGCTGGACCATTTTTAACTCTGAATGGTATCTTTAAATACTCATGCTGGGTGAATGGTGTAGCGAACACCATCTTCTATATGCTATCCGGCTCCATGGAAACTTGGTAGTATCCTCTCACAAGATCTATGGTGGAAAAATACTTGTGCCCATACATGTTATAAATCATGTCTATAAGATTAGGGAGAGGAAAAGAGTCCGCCTTAAAGACGCTATTGAGTTTCCGATAATGGATGCACAATCTGAGTTTGCCATTGGGTTTTCAGACGGGGACAACAGGAGCCGAATAGGGGGATTTACTAGGACAAATGATATTTTGGTTAAGTAAATCCCGACATTGGTCTTCAATCTCTTGGGCCAATGGGCCTTGGAACCGTCGCACCGGAAGTTGAACAGGTCTGCTATGTTCTAATTCAATTGTGTGGGTGATATTATTAGCCACCCCCACATCATCATCACCAGTGCTCAGAACCGCCTGGTGTCTCAACAAAATCTGAATGAGGTGTTGCTTCTGCTCTTCGGAAATCAGCAATGTGGGAACTTCAAATTCTTCATTTATTTTTGATTTATTCCAGGGATTGTTCGAAACACTGTCATCATTCCCAGTACTAAATTCTACTCATTTTATATTTGCTTTTAGTGTCTCATCTTCAGTCAAAGATAAAAATTTACCTATTACGGTACTTTCTTTCAGTACTCGGGCTTTATCTGAAGCATTCAATATAGCAATCTGAGGATTTGGGAGCTTTAGATCAACGACCCCTGTTATTGGAGAAACCGTTAACGCTTCCTCTGGTTGGAAAACCACCAAATTACTGCCATTTCCTTCTAATGTTCCCTTAATGTCCATGAATGCACATGACTTAGGGGAGACAGCAACAGAATGAGCAGTTACACAACTAAAAAAAAAGGTAATCGAAATGTATAATCAGAGGCTACCACCTCTAGTTCATCTCTGGTTCGACGAATAAGTTCTCTGTTAGTGAGGTCTGGAAGAAGATTATTTTCATGCATTGACGAAGCTCCTAATACGAGCAACTGGGGCATGTGCTCGGAGGGAACCACAAGAAAGTACGTGGTAGTGGTACAATACCCATTCTCAAAACTCATTGGTAAATTAACGTAGGATTGTACAGAAATTACACAATCACCCTGAAAACCCCTAACAGCGGTTATCCCTAAGTCTGTCGTAGGTAACTTTTCGATATTCTGAAGGTCTTTTAATACACTAGAACTAATCAGGCTCATGCCCACGCCGCTATCCACCAAGCATCCAAAGAAGGCTGAGCTGTTTGCTTCCAAGGCTATACAAACCGTAAGAGGGTCTACTTTCCCTTGACAAATTTTTACAGGAACAATTCCTGAAGGGTGTTCATCTGCACTAACACGGTCCAATTTATTATTTGTAAGAGCCCTATTGCTTTCTAATCTACTGATATCTTTAGAATCTTTATAGAGAAATTCTCCACAGGTTGGCTTGGCCCTGTGGAGCTATTTAGTTTAAAGATAGACGACGACTACGAGCGACAGGTTCTTCTTCACCCATGCACTGTCCCTCATAATGACCCTTCGTACACCACTCACAATGTTCCAAGTATTTTCTTCCATTTTTACCAAGTCGTTAGTTCTGCAAGACAATTGTTTCATTACTTATTGCAACGTTCTTTACTTCTGGTTGTTTCTTTATGGCCCCTTGAGGTGATGATTGAGAATTATTTGTTTGACGGTTTTTGTCTTGGTTATCTAGCCTGGTTGGACATTTAATACCCGTGTGCGGGCCTTTACAGAAAGGACACTTTCGACTGTATTGTGGACTACGAGGACTTGGTCCATACGACTGACATTCACTTCTTAAATGTCCCTTCTTTTTACAATAGGAACATGTACCTAAATACTTATAACAATCATCCATGATGTGGCCTTGAATATCACAGTAGTCACACCATAGATTACTCCTATCATCCTGTGGTTCATAAAATTTGGAGAACCGTGAGTTTCCGTTTTGTGTCTGTCTATCTCTATTTGAGTTAAATCGTGAACTATTAAATCTAAATGTGTTCTTTCCATATCTGTTATCATAGCCATTATTTCTACCTTGATTTTCCTTCCTAAACATGTCATACCTATTGTTAGGTTCATTATGATGTGTATGGTTACTTTCTTTACTTTCCTTATTTAAGACCAGACCAGCTTGGTTTGACAACATCAATCTGAATGGTTTCATTCAGATCTATTTCACTGGGTTTATTGTTTGTATCAGAAGGTTTTGAATCTGCTTTCGGGAGAAGAGTAGGTAGGGATACTCTACCTTTGTAGAATTTATGATCATATTTATCTGCCAGTATAACTATTTTGCCCCACAGTATTCTCTTCTCTGTATCATCTTCCTTCTCCAAAAGATATTCTCTAATTTTCATTTCCACGTATGAAGGAAGACTGAGAAGAAAAGCCTCTCAGAGGGAGTTATGCTCCCGCATATCCAGACCATTATACTAGGCTTTAGTTGCCAGTTGTTCCAACCGTAAGGCGAACATTCGTATGCTTTCTCCTTTTGTTAAGACCGCTGAGTGAGACGCTTTCAACCGATACTCATCTTTCCTCTTCTCCTCCTGCCTAAACCATTTAATCAATGTAGTTTTTACTGAGTAGTAATTACGGTCGTTCTTAATCAACAAATTATACAGTTGTAAAAAGGAGCCCTCAAGCTGCCTTCCAAAATATCTCCGCCATTGTGGTGGGGATTTGAGGTAATTATGTGAACAATACGCCTCGAAATGAGTTAAATATTGAATTAAATCCTGGTCAGCCTCATATTTAAATTTGCCAGGCTCCAAGACTTTAGTTTTATGCGAGTTTTTTACAAGTTCGGTCAGTAACAAAATGGCCTGCATTAACAAACTAATTTGTTGATGTATGATGTCATTTCGAGGTGCTTGTGTATTTTGAGAAGGAAAAACAAAGCTAGATGTATGCAGTCGATTATCTTCCAAGTTATTTCCAATTCCTCCAGTAGAATAAACTGGATCAGTCGTCAACTTTGGAGTTGACCAAACCTGATCTCCATGACTTACAGATGATTCCACTACTGTGGAACTACTACTGACAGTTGTTTCTGTCGGATTTTCCACATTGTTTGAATTCCTATTCTTATGTTTAAACTCTGGGATATAAAAATTGTTGGTTCGCAACTGTCTATTCACATCCTCACTCCACTATTTCCGTCGAGGATGGCTTTGTGTATTTGATGCTGTTTGTGAATCTATTTGCTTTACTACAATGTTTTCTGGTACTGGTATATTTACACCTACATTTGTATGTTCATTTGCTAAAGCTTGAGCTTGTTGTTGCAATTTGACTAAATGATTATTTAATCCGCCGATAATATCAGAAACTTTCGTTACTGGAATAATCTCTTCCCCTGAGGGTGTTAAGGTTACTGGTGGCATTGGAATCAGGAACTATTTTTGCTCAGCTGCTACAAACTCAGCAAGGCGAGCCTGATTTTCTTTATCTTCATTAGTGGCCATTTTAGCTTAATTTATTATAACAATAAAACCAAAAATATATAGAAAGAATGAAAAAAAGAAATATGTTATTTTCCATTTTATGAAACCGTAGGTTTCAGATTTTATTTTATTATATTCCTAACGTAAGACTAATAAGCTTCAGCTATGTTAGGTCCTATCTAAGATTTAATTAGTTTAGTGAATAGCAAAGCAAAGTAATTCCAAAGGTATACGCTGCGAGACATCATTAAAGTTAATTACAGTTATATAAGATTCCTTTATTAATGTTAGATGTATCAGGCACAGCAGAAAGTCCCGCTGTTCGGCGCCCATTAAATAACAGTAAATGTAAGGGATTGTCCAAGGTTCAACCTGTTATGTGGTTTTTATTCAGGGGAACTTCCGCCAGGAAATTGGAGGGATTTTTTGGCTGACAAGTGCCGCGCCCCCGGAAGAGATTGACTGAACCACACTAACACGTCAATTCAAGACAGAAGCCTTCCATATGAGAATAAATATATTTGAGAGAGTCAAAAGAAATTATGAATTAATGCGAACCAGTCAAAGCTGTTTAATTCCGCTAAGTGGCTCGCTTATGCAGCGCGCCAGAATTTTTGCAATGCCGGGGTAGTAAATAACAGGGACTGCATCTTTATTGTTTCCTTTCCAAACAGCTTAACTTATGCCAGTAAAGAAAGTTTGGCGAAACATAAGCTTAAATTCATCTATAAAACCAATATATCAAAGTGACTTTAGTAAGTCGACGTCTATGAAGTTTTCTTAGATTTAAAACAAAGACTTGAAGGACATGGAAGAAAGTTAATTATAAATTTAAGATTGAAGAAATTAAATTATTATCAGCAAATAAATTAACATGTTTTGGTTAATGTAGAACAAGGAAGATTATTTTCTTAGCTTTATAAAGGAATATTCAATGAGGAAATTATTATACAAAAGGACAATTTAAGTTCCACATAATTATTATAAGAAGTTATATACATCTGTGGAAAGTTTATGAACATGAGTTTCTAATAAATTATTAAGGTTAGACAATGTAATCAAATGTAGCAGATAAAAAACACTAGAAACCCAGCGCATACAGTCAAGTCTCTAGTTTAACTCCGCTTTATATACGTCTATGGATCCATTTAAAATCTACAAAATAATTATGAATTATGGTATGTTAGGAAATTTGTGACTAAGTGTTAGTGCTTAACTTCGGCAACGAGGTTGAATGGTTAGACTATATTGGGAAAATATTGAACGTCAAAAATTTAAAATTGGAAGTCCAAAATTGGGAATTTTTTAACCCTAATAGCTTAAAAATAGAAGTATCCAAATATTAAACTCTGTGGAAGATAATAATCCACAGTTAGAGTAAATTCAAATTACACACATTATTAGAATAACCCATTAATATATAATGAATTTATCATCTAAGAACTATATAACAAAATATTACCGCAAACAATGACTAATTTAAGTAAGTAATTTATGACATATAATTAATAATACTATACATGAATGTGGAATTTGGATAATAATTAAAATATTAATTCAATAGCAGAGCAAAAGTATAATTACTGTAATGTATAGGTACGGTACGGTGCCGTTCGGTGCTAATTAAAATACTGCACTAGACCAAGTTCTAAGTTGAAGACAATGAAATATAAAATAAATGCTCATATTTAAGACCTACACCCGAAATTTGGTATTAGACTAAGACGGTTTAACTTTGGAGTTTAGGTTTCCAAATTGTTGAAGTGGAGAAGAATATCTCCTAAAATATTTTAAGAACCCATAATTTCTCATTAAGTATAACATTCAATAAAGTTAAGTAAATGAAAGTTAATATATATAATATAATAATTAACAAATAGCTATAATATTTTACCCTATCTTATTAAATATTGCATACCTTAATATAATCTGTTATAACTCTTATGTTGAATTCAGGTAATAACTGGGGTAATGCCTGCTAAATGAAAACTATGCAATTAGCATATAACAAACTAAAAAACAACAAGGCTAATGAGCTGAAAAATTGAAATAACATCGTATTAATCCATAATAAAATAAATTCTCTCTTGTATATTAATCTCCATGCATACTTAATATCTATATAATAGATATAGGCATATAGTTTGTGTGCATGTACTTACTAATTAAATAACAGAAAAAATGAATTATATGTATATAAAATAAATAAATAATAATAAAAATTAATAAAAAAATAACCTTTATATTTCCTAAATTCGTCATGAACATTGATATTTATACAAACCATTTTCCATTTACGAAATTTTAAAAAGCATTAATTTTCCTAATAATTGTGAAAGGGTTTTGTGGAGGGAAAATGAGACCACCCTTACAATGTAGGTTCAGATAGAGTAGGGAAAACTATAGACAATTGCGGATATATATATATATATATATATAATATATATTATATTAATATATTATATATTATATATATATATATTATATATATTAGTATATACTATATATATTTATATGATATAATATATATATAATTAGGGGTGTACCTGGAACTGAAATTTTCAGTTTTGGCTAGCCGGAATCCCAAAAAGAATTCCTTTTGAATTTCTAATGAACTTTTCCTTTAAATATATAGAAAATGTAAAAATAATAAATTCTTATATATATATTATATACTTATATACTATAATTTATACTATAGTAGTATTATAATATATATAATATATATATTATATATTATATATATATATTTATATATATATGATAAATTTTTGAATAAAGATTTTTATTCATTATTGATTACAGATTTGTCATAATAAATAACCCGCACAAGAATTGTTTTTAAATGCCATCATCGTAAAAGAATTTTTTTATTATTAATCATGTTACAAAATCTTTAATAGAGTGTAAAAATATGCCACAAAAAATAAAACTAGATAATTCTACACCAAAAACATTTAATTCAACTGCCACTGTCATAAACCATATGGAAAATCATCACCGAAGAGATATCTGGAAGTAAAAATTTGGATAGTATAAAAGGAAATCGTATTTCTACAACCTGGAACCGTGCTCAAAATAACGAAAGATCGAAGCCTTAAAACAAGTGAGTTTTAGGAAATTTCTTCCCCGCAAAAAAATTTGCCTTTTTATCATGACCCAAAATCAGGGCAATTCTTCAGAAAATAATAAATTTTATTGCAATGAGTACCAGCCATTTCAACAGTCAAGTGAAGAGCAGGACTCCTAGAACTTGGTTGCCATCCTTTCAGTTCCAAAATATTCTTATTCTCTAGTAGAAATATTTTTTTTGTAGAGAGATGATGTTACACATCTTCATACAGTAAATTGAGATCAGCAAGTATTCGAAAGTTATCTAAGGGCTGATTAATATAGTCATTTGTACTTACAGATATATGGACAGCTAAATATTCAAACAGTCATTTATTTCTTTAACTTTATCACGTTACAGCCAAGTTTTGAAAAATTTGGACTATGTAGTTCCATTGCAATATAATACTATATATATATAATATTATTATCTATATATATAATAGTATATATTATATAATTATATATATAGTATATATAAATATTTTAAAATTATTAATATTTAAATATTTTAATATATATATATATATATATATATATTTATATTATATTATATGATTATATATTATATATAATATATATATTATATTATAGTATGTATATATATCTTAATCTCTTGTATTATGATATTTATTATCCCGTAATAATGGGGGAAAACGGTAAAAATCGCCATTTTTTTAGTTTTTATGAATCATGGAAATATCAATAATTTAAGTTTACATATCTATTACTTAATAGATTTTTTTCTCACATTTAGGATTCCTTAATGTTTTAGAATAATGAAAAATAATATAATAATTTGAAGTAATATTTTTTTAAATTTTTTTGAAAATGATTCATTTTCACACAATGTGAATTGGGGAAAATCGGTCGGGTGTCGGGGAAAGCCGGTCATTAAATATTATTTCTTTTGCGCTTTGTCAGAACTAATTATAATTAATAATTTAAATGTTAATAAGAGGGTCTAATAATATTATATCGAATTAACTTTGTATTGTACATAGAAAAATCGTATGTACATTATACCCATTTTGCCAACGTTGATTTTTTATGGAATAAACATTTTGAATTTTTTTTTTTCATTTTTTAAGTGCTAAATAAGCATTGAAAAAAATGAATCATGGACTAAATTTTAATATTTCTAAAAATAATAATATTCGTCAACTTTTAACCAAATTGGCAACTTTTTATATCCACAAAGTAGGCCTAATGTACACATCACATTTGCACGTGAACTTTTTGACAAAAAAATTTTCACATTATAATTTAAATTATGACATAAATTTAATTAATTTTTAATAGTAAGTATAAATAATAATTGCACTTTTTTAACAAAAATAGCCACTTTTTTTTTATATCGAGGATGACCACACATGCATGTAAAATTTGTATTTAATTACCCAAAACTTTTCAGCCGTAATCAAATCTGTAAAACGATTAAACAAATTGTTTATAGTCTATCCTATCATAAAATTAGAGCAAAATATAAGGTATGGGAGAAGTTCCTCGTTCCAATCGGTCGTATTATTACTAGTTTATTATTCTGACCGGCTTTCCCCGATCGCCCAATCGATTTATCACCCCCCGAAATTGAAAAAAATTAATAAAACACTTTAAAATAAGCTTAATATTTTAATTTTTACATGGAAAATGTTAAAATTATTCCTTCCCAATATGCATCTAAGTCAAAATTCTGATATCTTAATTCTACGAGTTTCACGAGGTCTTAGAATTTTTTTTGCAAAAAAAAAAAAAATTTTTTTCGCATTTTTTTCTTTGGGAATTTTTTTTTTATTAGTACGGTGTAAAATTTACATTCGTACTTTATTCTATATGGTTATTAAGACCTATTTGGTACATAATAAACCTTTCTCTAATTTGAAATGTTTTTAATTTTAAAAAAATATTAACAATATTTTGGATGAAAGTGATCCGTTTTCTCCTCTGTGACGCGATTTCCCCCCTATTTTTATGATATATATATATATATATATAATATATATATATATATATATTTATATATATTATATATATATATATCTATATATATTATATATATATATATATATATATTTACTGTTGTCACCACCACTCACCGGGCAGAGCCCTAACCTAGGAGGGGGTGTGCTCAACTTTAAAGTCTGAGAGCAAGACGGAGCCAAGAAGAGAATAAGCTCACACAAACTACGACTTGACCAGTGACAGAACCTGGGTTCTTTCGCGTAGTTGGGCGTAGTGGCTCTAACGCGCGGAGTTACCGGACGCAGCTTTGTGCTTGATCCACTTCTTGACCTATTCGAGCCGACTTCGCCGAATGTACAAGGAAAATCTTCATAATGAACAGAATGCGCCATTTAAATTTCATATCCTTTAAAAGAAGAGAAAATTGGAAAAAAGTACTCAGCTCCCAATCAATCAATCCAATACGAAGAAATCCTCCTTTATATATATATATAACGTATATATTAGTATATATTATATAATATATTATATATACTATATATCATATATATATATATATATATTATTTATATTATATATATATACCGATATATTATATAGTATTATTAATATATATATATATAATAATATATATATATATATATATATATTAAATATATATATATATATATATGATATATATATATATATATATGGGTTTTGTTTGTTTTTTTGTTTTTTTTAAATTACCTCCTTTTTATGTATATTAAAGATGTTTTTAATAATTTATACAGTAGTACCAATACCTCTTCTAGGCTAAATATTGACTTTAATACACGATTTTATGTACACAGATAAATAAACATATATTCATACAAAATATATATATAATATATAGTATATAGTATATATATTTATTATATATAGTATATATATATATTATTATATATAATATATTATATATAATATTATATATCATATATATATGATCAGAAAAAAATGAATGGTATTAACAGGTGGTTTTGGGTGTCAGGAGAAAATGAAATGGTAGGAAGGTGATTGATTCTGTGAGGGGAGAGGGTTATGTGTGTAGTAATACTTTCTTTAAACACAAAGCATTCGTAAAGTATCTAGAGTTGGTGTAGGTAGATTTGGTGAGTATCTCGAAGTGAAAAGTATGATTGAGTTTTTGTGTTGGTGGAAGACAGGAGATGTGAAGTATGTAATTGGATGTTAAATCTAGTAGGGGTTTTAGAATAGGATTATCGGATATTTAAGTTTGTTCTATGTATAAGATTGAAGTAGTGGGGACTTAATTGGAGAGGAGTGTGATATCGGAGGAAGTGGGTAAAATTAAGAGTGAGAAAGTCTTTGACAATGGTAATAGGATAAGTATGTAGAGTGGTAACGCTCGCAAGTATCAGTTGAATGTAACAAGTTGAACTGAAATAAATTCTGGAAGGCACATGAAGTGAAGCAATTGTTAGCATTGGCAAAGAAGTATGTGGGTGTGCTAAAGTATGGAGAGTAAGCAATGATAACAGTGTAGTGGTGGAATGAAAGAGGTGAATGCAAGTCGTTTAAAATTTAAAAAGAAAGCGTGTTGAATGTCTAAAAGCTAAATGATGAAGTTTCAAGAAGATGTTTGGAATTATATAATGAGGAAAAAAGGAAATGCTAAAAGATGCATACGTTAAGAGAAAAGAGAGGTAAATGAAAAGTCAGTTTGGAGGAGGATGAATGGGGACTACAAGGGAATAGGAAGTCTCTTCTGATAGGAAGCGCGAAAGGTTCAGAATGAGAATAAAGGGGGAACCTGCTTAGAACTATAATGAATAGATATGGTGTTTTTGTGACTAATGAAATGGATTTGATGGAGTGTGGAAAGACACTTTGAAAATCTGTATAATATTGGCAGTAATGATGAGGTGATAATGACTGTGTGTGGGTTTGATGGTACAATAAGGAATAGGTATTTTGGGGATGAGGTTCTTAAGCAAAGAGGAGGAAATGGGGTAAGACGTGAGAAAGTTTAAAGAATGGTTGCAATCTGCAGGAAAAAGATGAATTACTGGTGAAATGATCAAGAACGGAGGCAAGATGGTGAATGGATTGGATCTTGATAGTTGTGTAATTAATAGCGTTTTATGGAGGGTAATAGTTTTCGAGGATTGGAGGGAAGCAGTAATAGTACCGTTATCTAGGTAAGGGTAGATAAAGGAACTGGTAGAAATATAGGTTTTTTAGTTTAATTGAGTGTTGTAGGAAGATATATGCTGGTGTTTTTGGTCGAAAGAGTGTGCCGAGTGACTGAAGGACTGATTGGTGAAGAAAAGGTGCGTTTAGGAGTAGTAGAGGATGTGTGATCAAATCTTTACTGAAGCAAATGGTAGAGAAAATGAGAGAGAGGAAGAAATTAAATTGTATTTAGGTTTTTATGGATTTGCAGCACAGGGGTATGATAGGGTTATAGGGAGGTCTATGGCAGGTGTTAGTGATATATAGTGTTTGGTGATAGGCTTCTGAATGGAATCTAGAATATGTATGACGATAGTAGTGAGGCGTGTGTAAGGATAAATGGAGTCAAAAGTGATTGGTTTAAGTATTAATAGTAAAGTGGTGAGGAGGGGATGTGTTATGTTTCCTGGGTTATTCAATTTTTATATGGATGGAGTTGCAATCCACAAATATGTGGGCAATAGTAGGGTCATTCTAGATCAACTCAGCCACTCAAAACCCTGACCATTTTCGATTTAATGAAAATTTGAATACACGTAGGCCTATGTAAGAAATGGATATGCCCTAATTATTAGAGGATTGGTAAATGGAGGGGTTTGAAAGTAAATGTAGATAAAAGTATAGCGATGGTGATGGGCTAGGAGAGTTTGCAGTGTGAACTCAGCTTGGATAGTGAGAAATTGGAACAAGTATCCGAGTTTAAATATTTAGACCATATGTTAGAGACGAGAGGGAACGAATGATGTAGAGTGTAGTGGTAGGAAAGTTGTGAATGGTGGGAAAATGGCTGGTGTAATTTTTTATTGCTGTAGGTCCCAAGATGTGATCTGTATGGATGGGCTTTAAGCTGTCATTGTTAGGTTGTCTGCATTACTATTGATTTTTATGAAAAGTAATGCAGGATAAGAAAGGTCATGCATAAAAGATTGACATGTTTTTGTGAGAGAGTAGCTCCCTGGGGAACTCCATTATATAATTTGAATGGAGGGGAGGAATGGTGACCCTGGATGACTCAGGCTGAATGACTACTGCTACAAGAAGTGCATGAAGTGGGGGGGGGGAGGAGTTTGGTTGAAGTCCGCTATCATGTATTGGGTGAATTCAGTAAGTAGAATTGGTGGTAGAAAATTTTGGTTAGAAACCATGCTGTGAGTCTGACAGGGAAATTCTAAGGTGGAAATAATGGTTGCATAATAAGAGAGAAGGCGGGGTTTTGTGAGGGGGTTGGTTGTGGCCCACCTGGGCAAGGGAGGAACCCTTACACTGACGATTTACATAATGAGGGTCCGTCGCAGTCCGTGAAGCATATAGGGTGGATTTTCTTGGACTGGCGGACGAAGTCCTTACTAATTATGGAACAGAGGGGAAATATTTGCATAGGCGTGGGGCTTTCCTATTAACTTACCAAACATCCGCGCTTAAAATCTAACTTTTGCCTCTGAGGAATATCACTATCTAACTCTAACCCTACTTTTTGCTCTTGTTCTGAGACTCAGATTTGTCTAAGAATTCACCGCTCTAACTCCAGTTTAAACGTATCTAACTATAACTTAATTTATAATTTCCGTCTGAAGGGTGGATGGAGTATGTACTAACATTAATAATCCTGTAACACGTCTCGTGAAATCTCGAATCTCTAACTTCGATGCTCTGTGGTCAAATCTTTTCTTCTTCACTACAAATAATCTTGTGGCTTCTGCTATCTGTTCTCCTAACAGAACAGATTTTCACTCTTCCTTGAATATCTTACTACTCCTCACGAGACTGTTATATCTCTCATCCAAATCTGAGGTCCTCTAGTTGGAATTTCAATGTACAAACACTGAATGGTTGGGATTTTCTCATACTGATTTAGGTGGGGAGGAGGCCGAATCATTCAACCGAATTCTCAACGATCTGGAGCAACTAATCAAAGAACCTACACTCATTCCGTATCGTCCCAACCAATTTCTTTAAACACTACTGACCTATGTTCACCACTAGTCCTTCTCTCTAAAATACACCACCTTTGACCCTGTTGTGAAATCTGACCACAACCTTATATCTCTTAACTTTTCATACTTTTCCAATTCCACAAAGCCTCATCCTGCACTACGCGATTTTTCATGGCACTTTGATCAGGTTGATTGGGGGGCCTTGCGTTGCTTCTCCGCTAACTATAATTGGAAATGATTGCTTTGACTCTGATGACGCTCGGCTTCTGCATTTAAGGTGGGATGCTTGTAATCGTTGATCCGGGATGAGCGGTTCATTCCATTCTTCGACCTACATCTTTCTCATATATAGAGTTCGCTCGTAAGCCTGTTTTTTCTGGCCATTCAGGCTAGAGACAGAGACTTATCCGGGGTGGAAAAATTATCGTTCTCCAATCACTCTCGCAATAGATATAGCAGGGATACTCTTCGCGAGCAAAGCGGGCTCTCATCAAACGAAAGTGCGCTAACCCTCCTTGGTTCTCCTACTAGCAAATCTTTCCGGCCTCTTTGCCAAAACATCTCTAACAACTTCTGTAAATCTGCTCCTTTCCTCCTCTTATTTCGATCTGATGGCTCTGTGCTAATTCTCCAAACTGAAAAGGCCAATCTCATTCGGCCTCCTATTTTCCTCTAACTCAACCCGTGGACGATTCTGGCATTCCTCCTCGTCCTTCTTCTCCTCTCAGGTGTCTATGTCCTTTGCACTGTGATTACATTTGATCCGGTGCATGGGCTCCTGAGATTATGAAGGCGGGGGGCCCGGATGGCATCTCTCCCGAGTTTGAGGGAGTGTGCTTCCGACTTGGCCGCCCCTCGTTCACCTATATTCTCTATGTCCTCAATATCAACCTTTTAACTCAGTGTTGGAACGCGCACATGTCAACCTATTTTCCAAAAAAAGGAAGCCGCTCTGATCCTTCTAACGATCGCCCTATAGCTGCTCACCTGTTTCTATCTAAGATCTTTTGAAACCCTTCTTAACTCTCACTTCTTAGACGGCATCTGGAATTCTTCTTTCTTTCCGATCGCACAGTAGCGGTTTTCGGTGGTTCGAGTCTCACTGGTGATATACTTTCCCTATTTAACCGATTATGGTTTTTCGCTCTTAGGACTACGGGGAGACTTGCGTGTGGCGCTTGACATATCCAAAGCATTTTGACCGGGTATGGCAGACGTCACTGCTCTCCAAGCTCCCCCTCCTTTGGGTTTCCTCCTTCTCTTTGCTTACTTATGTCTAGCTTTCCTTCAAGTCGCTCAATATCGGCTGTTGTTGAAGGGCGACTTCTTCTTTTTCTGTTAATAGTGGGTGTTCCTCAGGTTCTGTCTTATCTCCTACTGTTATTCTACTTTTCATTAATGATTCTCACCTGCAAACATCTAACTCTATCCACTCATATGCCGATGACCTGACCGCTTCATTCCTTCAATGCTCATTTCAATTCCTGCTCCCTACTTTTAACTTCTAGAATCTGCCTCTCGTCTTAATCTTTTCCGATTCTATTCTCGCTGAATCTGGATAGAATTTTCCCCGATTTGGGTCGTCCTGAACCTTGTGAAATTTCAATTCCTTTTAAACTCACTCCTACAAATCCTCTTCTAAAAACGACTTCTAACTTTACTATCTCTTTCGACGGGTTCTTTCGTCTCTCCTATTGACAATATAAACATCCTTGGCCTTAACATAAACAAAAAAATGTCTTCGGAATCTCACATCACAGGTTTGCTACGGGCGGCCTCAAAGAAAACTGGATCTGTTTAGACTGCGAAATTTTTTTTTTCTACCATTCCTCAGTTACTCAGCATACAAGGGTCTCAATCCCGCCTTGTATGGAGTAACTGTTTTCTCATATCTGAGGGGCTCTGGTTTTCACCCGGCTTTTGACAGGGTCGAGTCAAAAGAAAAGGCTTATAAACTGTTTTGTTCTTTCCAGTTCATTGACCCTCTATCTTTGCGGCGCGATGTTGGTGGCTTATCTCTATGTCATAGGTATCACAACGGCAATTGCTGGAAGGAACTGACCACTCGTGTAACACCACCTTTACAACACCCTCGTAGCACAAGGGGATTCCGTGTCCGAACACGAATTTTGTGTTGAATGTAGGAAACTGCCAGGCTAGTTCGTTGCGGTGCTTCCTTCTTTCCTGCCACAATCTGTTCTGTGGAATTCTTTCCATCTTCTGTGTTTCTGCTGAATTTAATCTCCCTCATTTAAAGCCCGCGTCTGTGCTCAACTGCGTAATTTGCGCTAGTGGATGAAAATTTTAGCGTGCAACACCCCCCTTCCCTGAATAGGGCTCTGCCTGTGAGTGGTGGTGACAACTGTAAATATAAATATATATTATATATATATATATTATATTATATATATAGTATATATATTATATATATATATATATAATAATATATATATTCATCCCTAATGTGTGGGCCACAACGTATGTTTTCCGTGTCATAGAAGGCGACTAAGGAATGGTAGTTGGGTGGGCTGCCTACTACCATCTATTTCTTGCAAGGGAATGCTAATGCAAGCTTCGGAGAAGGTCGTGATCGGCGTAAACGGCGCTTCTATCTTTCGGTGAATTGTATGAATTGTTGGTACATTGGAAAGCTACGAGGACGATAGAAATTTGAGGGAGAAGAGGAGAGAAGGGTGATGGATGTATTAGAAAGGGCAAATTTGATTTGCCTGCTCTGAAACTGAAAAAAAAATGAAAGGAAAGCAGTGAAAATGAGTGTTGTGGTGTGAAATGTGTGTGTGCTGGTGTGGAAAGGAATGAGAAGGGGGGAGAGAAGGAGTTGCAATTTTGATGAGTGACTGTGTACAAAGCTATGGTAGACTTTGTGTGTGTGAGTCCTAGAATTCTAATGGTTAAATTTAAGTTGGAAAAGGTCAAGGGTATGTGTGGTTGTTGACGTATGGTCCATCTGAGGAAACGTTGAAGAGCATGATTTTTTGGGAAAATCTGAATGATGTGTTGCCCTGGATGGGGTGAGTAGGAGCTTCAGATTGATATAGTTTATATATATATACGGTAGATATAGTGATAGTTTTAAGGGACCTGAATGTTGGATAGGTGATCAAAAAGGGATGTATAACAGGTGGTTTTGAGGGTGTCAGGAGAAATGAGAATGGTAGGAAGGTGATTTGATTTCTGTGAAGAGAGAGAGATATATAGAGTAAGGTAATACTTTCTTTAAACACCAAGAGTATCCATAAGTATACTAGAGTTTGGTGTAGGTAGAGATGGTATTGAAGTGAAAAAGTGAATGATTGATTTTGTGTTAGTTAAGAAGGAAGAAATGTTGAAGTATGTGTTGGATGTTAAGTCAGTGAGGGGTTTAGGAATGGGATTATCGGATCATTATGTTGTTCTATGTAAATTAAGTTTAGTGGGGGCTATGGATGGAGAGGAAGGTGGATACGGAAGAAAAGTAGGTAAAATTAAAGTGAGAAGTTAAGAGACAGACAATAAGGATAAGTATGTAAGAACGCTCGCAAGTAAATTGGTTTGAATGTGAACAAGTTGAATATGAACAAATCTGGCAGTTAGTAGTGCAAGCGAAGTATGTGGATGTGCTAAGTTAGGAAGTAAGAATGTTGTAATGGGACTGGTGGAGATGAGGGTGAGGGCAAGCGGTTAAAGGTAAAAAGAAGCGTGGTTGAATGTATCTAAACGCAAATGATGAAGTCTCAAAAAGAAAAATGCTTGGGAATTAAATAGGAGGAAAGAAAGAAATACTAAAAGCGTGCATGCATGGAAAGAAAGAATGAGGTAAATGAGGAAAAACAAGCTTAACTTTTAAAAAATCTGGAAGGCCTCTACTACGTTTTTGCTTTATTTAAAATAACAGATAAAGTCAATAATGTTCAGAGAAGATTTTCTCTTATTATTATTAGTATTTAATTATTATTATTTCAGGGTTCACACTTTCTGGAAAGTCAGGGAAGGTCAGAAAATCAGGTGAAAAAAATTGGTCAGGGAAACGTTTTAAGATATGCTGAAAGTCAGGGGAAATTCCAAAAAAGTCAGGGAAATTTAAAATTGTAAAAAATGATGGAAAGCTGATTGGACCAAGTTGCATATTTTTGATATCTTTTCGTTTTTCCTTACTGTAATAATTGGTGAATAAGAGAGAGTACTTTGATAAGTTGATGAAAAGGATGGGCGAGGAATGACATTCAATAATCTTTACTTCTATCTCTGTTTCATTCTGTTTTTTAGTTTCACTATTACCTACTTATTTCTTCCTATTCTCTTTTGTAGAGGTTGGTTCCAAGTTCATTCTTTCGATGAAGGTGATTTGATTTATGGAGTGTTGTGTTTTAGACTGTATGACCTATGACTTAATCTGTTTTAATATCTTTTTTCTTTTTTGGGATTTATAACTTTTTGAGGTGTTTTTTTTGAGGTTTGAAGAAGTGATTTTGGATAATAGAGGATAATAAGGTAATTTTTATTTATTTATTAAATGACTTCAAACAAAAAAACTAACTTTAAAACGACCAGTGGTTTGGACGTCAAACCTGAACCCACAGTTTTTATCGGTGTTTTGGGTAAAGGACGCTGATAGTTCGCAAGGCAGTACTTAAAGTTATGTAAATAAGGAACATTTGGATCTATTGCTAATCATGGAAGACCAAGCGAAAGTTTTCACATTCAAGAGGGGAAATTCATGTTGAATTTAATCAAACTCAGCAGGACCATACGCATATTGAAAAACTTTCGTTATGACGGTGATCTAATAATCACAATATTAGTGAAATGTGTGTGCACTGATAATTATGCAATTCCATCAACTTCTAATCATACTCAACGATTGTAAATGACCCTGAGTGTGTTCTATTAATAACCAAGCAAAAACCAGTTTATCAATCAGTTTCATTTTTGCATTAAAGATGAGTTACATTTAGATCTGAAATACTATGGGCAATAAAGGTGGTGGATGATAAATTGTCTTTAATACTCGTGTGCAGATATAGGGAAACATTTAAATTAAAATGTTTTCAGATAGTGCGGTTGCTTCAAATTTTAAAAATGTGGCTGATGAAATGTAAATATTGTGATTAACACATGGGGACTTGCTCCCTATATTTCTAGAAAAGCAAAAGCACAAATACAACAATATTATTTGGCAGTGAAGCTCATTCTACCTTGAATTAAATTCAAAATATTTTTTGGTATGGTGATTGTCCTTCTAAGAGCCTTAGGCTTGATTAGTTTTTTTCTTCTATAGTACTTGGGAATCAAGTTATGCGGAATTGTGGAAATTATTAAATTAGGACTGATATTTTCGCATGGAATGCGACAGTGGAAGGAGGTTTTCTGTAAATAAGGCAATTTTAGTGGAGAATCTGAACGAACATAGTCTGATTTTCAAAGAATAGTGCACAATACTATCACTCAAAAAAATGTTGACAAATGTAAGAGCTGCCCATAGGAGATTTGAAGAACATCTAAAGAGCCAAAACAGAACCAAAAAGAGAAGAGAATAAAAAGGTTGAAAAAAAAAAATTATTCCTACAGATCTATAAACTTGAAGAGCAAGAGAAAGATTTAAATCTGAAAGCTTTGACAGAAGAGACCCTATAAAATCAAAAATTCAGATGCTTGAGAAGAAAAAGTTAACGTAAATCTCCCTATTTATAGAACTTTTGTGATCACAGTAGACGTTATTCACCAGGCCATTAATGTAAGCTTTTTAATTTTATTTTCTTTGTAATAAATTTAAAGTGTTTACTTTTGGAAAAATAAAAAAAGGAGTGTTCGTTGGACCGGCTATGGGGAAGGTAAGCTGATTACTAATAAAATAATAATATTATATTCATATATAATATATTCAAAGTAAATTTTCATAATTTAATGTATGAAACTGAGTAAAATAGGCCTGCATAATGATTTAATTAGGGATATTTTGTATGCCAAAATAACGAAGCACGCTGGTGGCGATTTGTGC
>JABUQX010100430.1:0-12500 GCA_015478945.1 Trachelipus rathkii
AGATAGGAGATTAAAGACAGAAACCCATGAGAGAACACCAACTATTGACAGAAAAGAAGAAGAAGTCACCATCAACAAGCGCCGATATTGAGCAGAGTATTGAAAGAAAAAGGCTAGATATAAGTAAAGACAAAAGAAGAAAGAAAGAAAAACGCAAAGGAGGGGAGCTTGGAGAGAGCAGTGACGCGTGCCATACATCGGCATCCAAATAGCTTTGAGATATGTTCAAAGACAGCCACCACGCAAAACAATCTCCCTATAGTCTAAGAGACGAAGAAAACCAATAAAATCGGTATTAATAGGAAAGTATATCGCACAGTAAGACCTTCGAGTGCACGAGAGCCGTACCTGGCCGATCGAAGTGAGTTATATTCCATGATGATCTAAGAAGTGAGTATGAGAAAGGGTTAATATCAAATGATCTTAGTAATAGAATACAGAGTGGAGCTACAGGGCGATAGAGTTAGAAGGATCAGAGGACGGCTTCCTTTTTATCGAGGAATAAGGTTGGACATGAGGAGAGCTTCCAACACTGAGGGAGGGAAAGTGATAGTATTGAGAGACATAGAGAATATTGTTGAGCGAGGGGCCGAAGAGATTAGCCTTTTCAGTTGGAGAATTAAAGCAAGACAAATGAATACAGATAAGAAAATAAGAAGAGTAAAGGCAGAATATTTACAGAGAAAAGTTGCTAGGGTAGAAGATTTTGTTCAGTAAGGAAGAACCAAGGAGTTAGTGCACATATCCTTTAATGAAAAGCCGCCTATTGCTCACAGTTTGAAGAGTATCCCTGCAAACGCTTTCTAGCTGAATGAAAATTAGCGAGAGTGATAGGAGAACGAGAATTTTTCCAACACTCGATAGGCACTGTCCTCTAATGCTTGATGGCCAGAAGAATAAGCACAATAGAGAACCATGGATTAATGAGGAAAGAAAGATTTAGTTTTTAGGAAGGAATGAATGAGGAAAGAAAATTTATCTGAAGAAGGAATGAACCTGCTCATCCCATCAAACGAATTACCGCTCTCCTTATCTTTTAAAAATTTATACATCCATCATTAAACCTTATTGAGGGTAAGCCAATTTGGCTATACATCAATACTGCAAACTTAGGAAACCTGTACATTTAAGTACCTGGTCTAATAATTTTAATAACAATGTATGAGAGAACAGCCACTTGAACCTAAGAAATCGTTTACGGACCACAAACATGGTCTACTCATTTCCATTAAGTAAAATGACTATTTCATTTTCATTGAATTATACTATTATTATTAATTATTATTATTATATATTATGTATTATTATTATTATTAATATTATTATTATTCAATTATTATTATTATTATTATTATTGATATTATTATTATTATTAATGAGACTTAAGGAATCAAAAATTTATGAGATACGCTACAATAATATTATCAGGCGGTTGAAATCCCTTGACCCTCTGTCTACAGCCTTATTAATAATATAATATAATAATTATATATATATATAATATATAATACAATATATATAAATATATATATATCTATATATAATATATATAAATAATATATATATATTATATATATTATAAATATATATAATAAATATAATATATATAATATAATTAGGGGATGGGCGGATAGTGAATTAGCGGATACCGGATATGCGGCTGAGGAAGTTTAAACCGAGGATAAGACCCAGAATATCCGAGTCGGAATATCCCGGCAGTTACTGTTATAATATATTACTATATTATAATATGATATAATAATAATATAAGTAATTATATAAAATATATCTATAAATATAATATTATATAATAAATATAATAAAATATATTAATATATACTAAAATATATTAAGTGTGCAATAACACCAGAATTTTTGGTTCCGGCCGGAGCCGGAACTTTCCGGAACCTTGAAAAAGTTCCGGCCGGAACCGGAACTTTCTGGAACCTTGAAATAAGCTGCGTTTCAAGAAGCCCGACTGCAGCCCGGGCGGGCACACAGGCACATATGCATCGTTTTTCCAGAGACCGTTTGCGCACTTCTACGTCACGTCAAAACGCACAGTCATGGCACGCCCGTTGTTTAAATCCTCGATTTCGGATTAATAAAACGAGAGCGGGCTGCGCAAACTTTGATATTAACAAACCAAATATTTTATTAACAAACATGTGTCGAATGGGCTTGACCAAAATTTTTTTAATATTTTTGTTAACTTTTATATTAAGGATACTGATAGATGAATAATATATAAATAAGATAAACATAATCATATAAGAGTATTGCTACAATTGCCATGATCCGACTGGCGCGCTCGGCCGTTTCCAAGTACTAAAATTTCCTGTTCTCCGTAATTGGTTAATGTAAATTTTTTTTCAAATTCGATTGCGTTTTCGCGAAGTCGATATTGCACACGGGACTGCTACTCGGAGCTATCTGGGAAAACGCAGCTATTTTCTACTTTAAAACTTGTCATGA
Source organism: Trachelipus rathkii (assembly GCA_015478945.1). Lineage (NCBI taxonomy): Eukaryota > Metazoa > Arthropoda > Malacostraca > Isopoda > Trachelipodidae > Trachelipus > Trachelipus rathkii. The sequence goes on from JABUQX010100430.1 coordinate 2,476, forward strand.
TATTAACAAGTGGAGTTCTCTAAGAAGTATCTAGGCACTTTCATATACCATAATGTGACCTACTATAGTTCGTGTAGGCCAAAAGTTTGATAAGCGGATCAATAAATTTATTAAGTAAAAGAGGAATATACTATATAAAGTTTCCAGAAGACCCGAGAGTGCAAGCCCGTGTGCAAATTCGACTCGGAAACGCTTCGAACTGAGAAAAAAAAAAAACATTACCAATCAGAGAACAGAAAAATAATGAAGTAACCATGGAACGGCCAGAGCGATGCCACACGTCGGATCAGCTGTGACAATTGTAAAACAATACTCTATATCATAGAGGCGTATCAGGGGGGGGGGTAGCACTTGTACCCTCTCTAATCGTGGCGAAATGAAAAATATAACCTATATATACTATTGCAGAGACGACGTTTTTTAAGGTTTTATTATTTGAAAAAACTGAAAGAATACATCATCGATAGATAAATGAAGTAGTATTAATTAATTACAAACGTATTATAAATCTTATAAATATATATTATAGTAATAATATATATAATAAATATAATTATAATAAATAAATAATATATATACTAATATATAATATATAATATAATATATAATAATATAATATATAATATTAATATAATAATATATAAATATATATTATATAATATAATATATATATATATGTTATAAAGTATAAATAATAATAAATAATAAAAAAAAGATAATAATAAATATAATACATCAAACCTTTCCCACCTCCTAAATGAAATCCTGCCTACGCACATGACTCTTATTACACTTATATGTATCTATTTTAAAAATGATACGATTATTTAGTATGCCTTAATATAAAAAGCATAACTGAAAATATTAAAAAATTATGGCGCAAGACCATGTTCCAGACACATGTTTTGGAAAAAAGATTTGTTTAGTAAACAAAAGTATTATACAGATTCCAGCGCAGCCCGCCGTTTATTATAATTCCCCAAAATCGAGAGGTATTTAATAACAGGCGCTGACTGTGAACGGAAGAAGTGCCGCACAACGGGGCTTCTTTGAAAATGAATAGCAATGTAGCGCCTGTAGTGCCCGACCCGGAGCTGCAGTACGGAGCTTCTGGAACGCACTTTTATAAGTTCACTGGGTCTATCTTCAAATGTTTAAAGCCTTTTTTCACGAAGCGAGGGTAACATGTTTTGAGTAGATAAGAGATGACGTTTAATCTCACCAACAAATACGAGAGCATATAATTTTTCAATCCAACAAAACAAACATTCAAAATTCAAATAAATTCTTTTAAAGTAAGAAAATTATGGAATCTTGTTTTTAAATTTTTTTTTAAATTTTTGCTTAAACAGTTTAGTTAATATTTTGTTTTTAGTAGTTTTTTAAAGTTAATTTCTTATAATAAAATAATAATAATAATAAATTATAATAAATAATAATAATAATAATAATAATAATAATATAATAATAATATAATATAATAATAAGATAATATATATATAATAATAATTAATTAAATAATTAAATTAATAATAAATAATAATAATAATAATATAATAAAATAATAATAAAGATAATAATAATAATAATAAAATATATAAATAAATAATAATAATAAAATAATAATAATAATAAAATAATAATTAATAATAATAATAATAAATAATACCAATGATAAATTTTATTTATCCCAGGTCTAGATTCTAGAGCAAGGTTTGGCACAAAAAAGATCAAATTTATTTAAATCAACTGATTTTTTACCGTAATTTTTTTTTTTATTAAAGTTAATGATTTTTTTTTTTTTTTCATTTTTTTTTTTTTTTTATTTATTTTTTTTTAGGCCACTAAAACACTTTTATATTCTAAATTAAATAATAATCCTAGCTAATTACCTAATTAATGATTAAAGTATATTTCATCACATAAATAAGTAAATTTCATCAATGTTGTTGTCAAGTCATTTTTAATAAAGAAATAAATAAAATTAGAGTACACAGAATATTATACAGTATATAAAAAAAAACTAATATATATAATTATATTATATATATTATATAATAATATAATAATATACTATTATTATAATATATATAGTATATAATATAATATATATATATATATATAGTATATATATATATATATATATATATATATTAGTATATATATAGTATATATATAAACGGTAATATATATAATATATATATTTATTTTATATAATAATATATATATATATATATAATAATATATATATATATATAATATATATATTATTATATTATATATAAATATATATATATTATATATATAATAAATATTATATATAATAATTTAAATAACTTAATTAAACTATAATAATTATATTTACTAAACTTATTTATTAATTAGGCAATAATTAGGATTATTAACTATTTTTCAAAAAAATAATTAAAAAGGCAATTTTGTTTCTAAAATAAATAAAAAAAAAAAATAAAAAATATCTACAAAAATCCTAAAAAATCCCCAACCCGTTCTAGAGTATTAAAGCTACCGGTTGGAGTGTGAAAATATTGTTTCATATTTAAAGTTTTCGAAAGTATAGAAGTCGAAGGTCATTTTTATCATGCCATTTGTTCACATACAGTCCGTCCCTCGTAGAAACGCGGGTCATTACTAGAACGCCGATTCTTGTATACCGCGGTTGGCAAAAAGAATAAAAAGAAAAATTAAAAATTACAAAATTACAAAAATAAATTGAAATTCCTGAAATACAATATGTAACAAAAAGCTGGCAACCTTAAAATTAAAATTGTAAAAAGAAATAAATAAATAAATATACATACATATATTAGATAATGAAATGAAAGAAAAAAAGAAATTATTTGGACTGAGCTAAAAAGGCAAAAAAGCGTCCATTACCGATAACGATGTATTTCTCAAAAAAGTAGCCAATACACAACCTACAGATTCTGGACTGCCTTCATCCCTTACACACCTCAACTTCATTTACAATTTGAAAGAAACTTTTTTTGTGCTTCAATTTGCTAAACTTTAAAATTTTATATTTACATTCCTCAGGCTATTCAATTAAATATATAAAATTTAACAATTTTTTTATCTCCAAATTTTTTAAAGTTTTGTACATTGTATATTTTTTCATTAAAAAAATAAAAACTTTGTTTGCCTAATTTTAAGATATGTAGAGTACTGTAATGTAATGTAATAAATATCCTACTAATTAACTAGTCAATAAAATATTTTTATATACTGTTCTGTAAATAACTTTGTATGCAAATTTTTATTCAATTATTATTATTATAAATATAAATACTGCTGCTATTTTATTACCTTATACAAAGGTAAAAATTTTAAAATTATGGATTTCTTCAGGGGGTTTAAAGTTATACGCAATATCGCCTATAACGCGGGAGGTTAGGAACCTACCCCCGCGTTCTACGAGGGACGACTGTATAAATGCAATATTCAATATTATTTTTTATGCATAATAATCATAACTGTAAATGACAAATCAATTACTGAATTTTTTTATTAAGAAAAACATTTGAAAAAGTAGAAAGTTCCGGTAAGTTTCCGGCCGGAACCAAGCTAGTTCCGGCCGGAACCGAACTTCCAACAAATCGAGGTTCCGGTTACAATCCTATATATATATATATCCTCTTAATTCGATCTGATGGTTCTAGTTGCTTAATATCTCGAGCAACTGAAAGAGCAAAATCTCTTTGAGCCTCCCTATTTTTCCACTCTAACTCAACCTGGACAATTTCTGATTCTCAATCCTGCCTCCTTCTCCTCTCAAGTGTCCTATTGCCTTTTCCTGTGATTACATTTGTTCGGGTGCATGGCTCCTGAAATCTATGAACGTTAGGAAGGGCAGGTGGCCTGGACGGCAATTCCTTCCTCGAGTTTTGAGGCATGTGTGCTTTTCGTGCTGTCCCCTACCCTCGTTCAGCTATATTCTCTATGTATCAATACTACACTTTCCCTACAGTGTTAGGACAGCACGAAACACACAATTGTCTAAGCCTGTTCCGAAAAAAGAACGCCGCTCTGATCCTTCTAACTAATCTTCCCTATAGCTCGCACTTGTATTCTATCTAAGATCTTTGAAAACCTTCTCAACTCTCATTTCGTAGATCATCTGGAATCTCATTCACTTCTTTCCGATCGCCAGTACGGCTTTTCGGCTCCAGGTCTACTGGTGATATACTTTCCTATCTTACTGATTTAAGGTTTTCCGTTCTTAGGAACTACGAGGAGACTTTGCGTGGTGGCGCTTGACATATCAAGAGATTTGACCGGGTATGGCAGCGTCAACTGGCTCTCTCAAGCTCCTTTCTCTTCCCTTGGGTTGCTTACTTATGTATGTTTACTTTCAAACTCTTTCAATATCGGCTGTTGTTGATGGGTGGACTTCTTCTTTCATTTCTGTCAATAGTTGTGTGTCAAGGGTTCTGTCTTATCTCCTACTTTATTCCTACTTTTCTTAATGATCTTCTCACCTGCAACTCTAACTCTATCCCACTATTATGCCTGATGACTCGACCCTTCATTCTTCAACTCATTTCAATTCTGCTTCTTCTTTTACTTCTAGAATTGTCTCTCGTCTTAATATTTCGATTCTATTCTCGCTGACCTGTATAGGATTTCCGGTGGGTCGTCTGAACCTTGTGAAATTCAATTTCTTTAAAACTCAACTTCTTCAAATCTACCTCTCTAAGACACCTTCTAAATTTCTATCTCTTTCGACAGTTCTCTCGAGTCTTTTCCTAAGTTAGAGACAATATAAACACATCTCTTGGCCTTACATAGACAAAAAAAGTGTTTCTTGGAAACCTCGCATCCCAAAACGGTTGCTAGGGCGGTCTCTAAAATACTGGGAGTTCTGTTTAGACTGCGAGAATTGTTTTTCACTCTTTCTCAGTTACTCCACTATACAAGGCCCTCAATACGCCATTGTATGGTAGTACTACTGCTCCTCTATCTGGGGGGTTTCTCTGTTTTCTCGCCGGCCTTTGGATAGGGCGAGTCCAAAGGCCAAAAGCTTTAAACTGTTCTGTACTTTCCACTTCCTTTGGGTGGGCAGATAAGTGGCAAATGATTTTAATAGTAAAAAGTGTAAGGTTCTTCACCCCTAGGTTACTCAAATAAAAATTTTAACTACGATAATATGAATGGGAGATTGGCTTGAGTCCCCTGTGGACACAAGAAAAAAAGAATTTAGGTGTGGAATTAATAAGCGGCAGTAAATTTTGAAAGTAGCTAATCAGTATTTGGGAAGCTAGGAATAAAGCTAATAATATGCTGGGCATAATAAATCGCAATGTTCTTTCAAGAGCAAGGAAGTAATAAGTAAACTGTATAAATCAGCTATGTTAGGCCAGTAATCAGAGTATTGTGCACAAGTTGGGGCCCCTTATTTTAAAGAAAGATTTAGATATGCTAGAGAGAGTGCAACGTAGGAGCAACCAAGGATGATTTCTGGGTTTGACGGTAAGAGCTATGAAGAGAGGCATGAAGGAGTTAGGAATGTTTTCTTTCGAAAGGCGATTTCTCAGAAGGGACATGATAAAAGTCTACGAAAATATTTTACATCTATTGGATATACGGAGACCAATAAATTTTTCATAGTAGAGCTTGGACAGGTGACCAAAGGGACATAATAAGAAAATTAAAAAAGAAAGCATGCCAACTTGATATAAGAAAGCATGCATTCAGTAATAGGGGTGTTAAATTTTGGAATGGTCTGGCAGAGGAGGTTGTTGAGTGTGACTCGTTGCACATTTATAGAATAGGCGTTAGATACGTTGAGTAATCATATAATATTTGACCGAAGCCAAATTGCGTGTTTTTAGTTATAGTAGTCTACGAAAACTAGATAACCATTCTTTAGAGGCAAGAAGATTAAGAAGAAAATTAATGGAAGTCTTCAAAATACTAAATAAATTTGCCTATCGATTACAGGCAATTCTTTAGATATGATTTTAATGATTACGAAATAATGTACATAAATTTTGTCATAAACGATTTCAAACCAATTTAGCAAATAATTTTTTCTCTTACAATGTAATTGAGAAGTGGAATAGTCTTTCTTACAAAAGAGTGAACAGCTGCAGTAGTGTGGATCAGTAGGTCAAGGGAATCCTAGATTTAGCTATAAATCTGGCAACATTGCCATTTTTTAGCATTTTTTAAGCATGATTTAGCATTTTAATGTTATGTTTAGCCTTATTTAGCATTTTTAAATTTTTTTTTGACTAAAGGGAACCATTTTGGTATTCATGTTATAATAAAATTTACCCTTAGGTGATATGGATTTTTAGGCTTAACGCTTAAACCTAACTTATCGCTCGCCAAGCCGGTATTTGTCTTTATTACTCATCTTTATTATTACTCTTCTTTACTCATCTTTATTGCTTGTCTTTAATTTTAGGTATCAGCGTCATTTGCTGTTGCTGTTCCGTTGATTGATAGTTAAGGAGGTACTTCTTAGAGACGTCGTATCCCTTTCAAATTTGGTGACTCCCCTCTTATGTTTACCCTCTTCGTGGACGAGGTTACGTCCCCGTACTGTAGCGTACTGCTGGTTTGATCTCTGAGGAGGTACCTCTTAGAGGCATCGTATCCCGTTCAAATTTGGTAACCCTCCTTATGACGTACCCCCGTCGTGGACGAGTTTACGTCCCCGTACTGTAGCGGTACCACTGGCTCGATCTTTGAAGAGGTACTTCTCAGACATCGTATCCCTTTCAAATTTGGTGCCACCTCTTGTGACGTACCCTCGTCATGGACGTGGTTACGTCCCGTGCTGTAGTGGTGACGATAGTTCGATATCTGAGGAGGCACTTAGAGACGTATCCCGTTCAAATGGCAACCCTCCTTCTTATGGCAAGACCTCATCGTAGACGAGGTTACCTCCCCGTACTGTAGCGGTAGCGCTGGTTCGATCTCTTAGGTACTTCTTAGAGATGATGTATACCGTTCAAACTTGGTACCCGTACAACTGAAGGTGTCGTTTACCCGGAGTGAGTTTTCACTCTTCTAAGCTCAATGTGTGATGGGGCTGAGCCCCAAAACTTGGAAATGTTAGTAGAAGGCTGAAAATTGGAGTAGCTAAAATAGAATCTGGCTCCTGAATTAAATATCGGACCAAATGATCCGGAGCCGTAGTTTGATCGGGAGTCGTAACCGGAATCGGAGTAGGAATCTTGAAACATGTTTATAATGGGTCAAGTAAGGTGTCCTTCCCCATGTTTACGAATCTGTAAAACTCGATTTTGAGAGTTGCAGAGCCCTCGGAGGGTGTCCGATAGATCCCTGGTGGGGTCCCTAGGAAAAAATGATGAATAAATTGCAGAGTACATAGCATAGTTCAAGTTGGAGTCGGACCGACTCCTGCATGGAGTTAGATTGAAGTTGAAGAGGGAGACGAGGTTAAATACTATGGTGCTTGAATCAAAACTTGCATCGACTTGTCTAATGCATGTTATATCAAAACCTGTATAAGGATGTCTGCTGAGTTCGTATACGATGGTTTCAACTCTCTAATGGATTGCGTGAATGCTCCCCGCGTGCGCCCGCAGGCGCGATCGCGCGATCCGGCGCGAAACCGACGCGTGCTCCCGCAGAAGCAATATTGACGCTCTAACGCCTAAATATTTTGTAGGTGTTGTTATTCTAAACTTTTAATAAAGTGATTACTCCATTTTTTATTTTAATTTCTTTTCATATAACCCGTTTTCTACACGGAGTCCAGCATTTTATTTTAAACAAGCATTTTTCTTTTATTTATAGAAAACCTGTTTCATTATCAATTTTTTTTAACAAAAACATGTTTTTTATTGACCCTAAGACTGTAAGTCAATAAGGCAGTAGCGCAAGCATCCCCATTAGGCCCCCGTCACACCCGGCTATGCGGCACTGCTTTACTTCATATTTTAACACATTTTGTGAAAACTTTGTTTCTTATATATATATATATATATATATATATATAATATATAATATATATATATATATATATCTATATATATATATATATATATATATATAATATATATTATATATATATATATACCGGAAATGAAAAAAGATTTTACTTAAAAATATTTTTATTACATATTTACTATATTTTTAAATATACAATATGTGTATACTATTAAATAAGCTTTGCCTCCACCCACAAACATCTTGGTGATCTCCAGTTTGCAAATGTAACATATCTCCAGATATCTCATTTCTTATAGTTATTATATAATTGATCAACCTCTTCTTTGAACGTTCATCAAGATCTTGATCGGTGGCTAAAGTACGTTTCTTAGATTAAATTCTTAGATGAACAGAGATAGGAATTTTCCTTTTAATTCGTTCCACGTTGACTATAAATGTTTTATACACATGGTTCGCTTTCGTAATTTACTCAATATGTCCATCCAGTATAGATATATTATACTTTGATGTTATATCGAAGTATGTAGTATCATGTCCCTCTTTCACAGCAGCAGATGCTCGTTTTCTGTGACCATGTACGTTATCAGATACACATACAAATGCATTTTAGCAGAGTCACGAGGCGTATAGGGATGCCTAGCAGTAAAGTCTGATGTATAATTATAACATGTGCACAATGTTTTTAAAATAAACCAGCACCGTTGAATATAAGGTAAAAGTCCCATGACTATACCTTCGAATGTATTACAAGCACTGTTCACGTGAAGAGGGTCGGTGTACAACTGAATATTATTTTCAACGACCTGTATCCCTTCATCGTGAAATTGTGAAATTCGTAACCTCATAAAACATCATATATCTATATATATATATATATAATAAATATATATTATATATATATATATATTATTATATATATACTATATATATATAATATATATATATATATATATATACTATATATTATAATATATATAACCGTATCTATATATATATATATATATTAATTTATACCTATATATCTCTATCTATAGATTATTGATATATAAAAAGATATACTAAATATCATAAAATATAATATATATATATATATATATATATATAACATGAATTTTCCTGAAACTAACTTTTCAGTTCTATACACCGCATTACATTTAGCTGATATATATATATATATTATATATATTATATATATTTAAATATATATTATATTATAGTATTATATATATATATATATATATATATTATATAATATATATATATATATTATATATATATATATACTTTATTAATGAAAATAAGTTTCAAACGCTTATCAAGTATTTCATTTTAAAACACTTAATACATAATTAGTAACTACATAGCCATTAACACAAATTTTTAACATCAAATATATTTACAAGTTCGTTAAAACAAACATGTTTAAAAACATAAAATGAAATAAATACAATAGACTCCACATCAATTGGAATATGAAGGTTGAGCGATGTGATACAAAGTTTTTATATAATTTACATTATTAAATTTTAAAAATAAAATGACATAATGATTACTTAATATAAATATTAAATCCAAAGAATCAGTGAGATAAATAGCATCATTTTTACCCTATAGACTGAAATCCAATGTCCTCCAGCGGTATTGTGACAAGGCTATGTGTTGAATACAAGGTCAGTACCTTCTCCAGTTTCACAGATACTATTTCATTAATTGCGAAGATTCCTATAAATCTTGACTCGTTTTTAAAAGTTTTTATTTCTTCGTTCATCTTTAATAATTTAAAAGTATGTTGCCCTCTATCAATTTCAATGAGCTGAGGATGTTCCAAGTATACCAAGACTGTGATAGGCGATTGCAAACTTTCACCAAAGGAGAGAATTAACCCTAAAGCCACCTTTCTTAAAATATTTAAATGATTTGCGTTACAAGCTGAAAGGTCAGCTTTGAGATCATATGCATATAAATTACTATTATCAGCGTATGCTTTGAGATATATTCCTGTTCCGCTATCGTTGCATGAAGCAGTATTGGCTATTAAGTCGTAAAAACGTCTTTGACACAGAGATTGGGATTCATTGTTT
>JABUQX010100430.1:20000-22500 GCA_015478945.1 Trachelipus rathkii
AATTTTTACGAAGTGGGGGGGGGGGATGGTCTTTTGAAAAAGAGATTGAATGGGAAAAAAGTTTTTAAGTTTCTTTAAGGGTATATATATAATATATATTTATATATTGTATAATTATACATATAATATATATACTTATTATATATACATATAAATACATACATATATATATATTATATATATATATATTATATATAATATATATATATAATATATTTATTCCCTATATATTTCTATATATATATATATATATATATATATTGATTCTCTCTGACATGGATGTGTATATTCTATTTTTCTATGCTTTCGGCGGAAATTCATAAAACTTTTATTATTTGAGCTTGTTCTCGTACTGTTCATTGCAGACACGTTACTTTCATGAATTACTGTCATGTTGAAACTATGATAACATATGTTTTTATTCGTGTAAAATCTTTCCGTGACACAAAATTTTCTTCGTTGAACAAAATGCATTAATATTTCTTGTTTCTCTTCCTCTATCTCTTAATAGCACTTTGCAAAAAAAAAAAAAATCTTCTTTTTCCTTTCGTTTTTCCCCTCCGATAGTACTACTGCTTCAATACCTTTTTCTACAAATATGAAGATTTTTCTCAAAATTTTCGCTCTAATTGCGCTTTAGACACTTCGTTAACTTGCCCTCCAGCTCTTTTTATTCCTAACATTGGAATTTCCCTTTAAGTTATGAGCTTATTAATAAAAAGAAGTGTGGTCCAGTCGTTCTTCTAGTTTTTAACCTTTAACTCTTATCAATGATGATTTTTTTCTCAAAGTGTTTTTGTCCAATCCGATTTTTTTTCCTGCTTTTCATTAATGACCTACTTCTCAAATTCATCACCTATCCAGTTATTCAAACTACTCTACCTTCTTCTTACTTTTATGTTGAAATAGCGTCCAAATCCGCCGCAAATAATTTATGCTAGGGATAACTGACGTCTGAGATTTTTCGTTTATCTAATTTTTTTTTCTTCAGATAAACACCACCGCTCCCGGGCAGAGCCCTAATCAAATGGGGGGTAAGCCTTCAAATATTTAGTGTTTTCTTTTTTCTTCACCTTTCTTGGAAGTACCATAGTGTTTGTTCTTCTCTCACAAAATAAACTTTTACAAGGTTGAATGTTCAAAGGACTTTCAGAACTTCTTCACAAAAAGTAGTTGTTCTTGTGTGGAATATGCGTAATTAGGGTAGTATAACTTACTGAAAAGTTGTGTATAGGACTTTTCGCCTTATCAACTTCTCCATCCTCAGTGGATCCTTTCAAATTCATACTTTATACCATGGTTCTCCAAATTACGGCACGCGGGCCAAGACCGGCCATCGAGTTTCACCAATCCGGCCAGCAGTAGAATTCACTGGTTTTATCTTTAAGACACTTTACATTATACACACTTTATTTTCACTAAGAAACTATAGTCACAAAGAGCAAAGTAGTCGCACTATATTTCGCTTTTCATATCGCACTTGTCTCTCCGAATTCAAACGTAGGTATGATGACCTACCTTAGGCTACCTAGGTCTTGACCCTTGGGACTTAGTGGAGGAGTCGGTGTGGCGCACTTAGTGCTAAAAGGTTTGGAGACCCCTGCTTTATATTATGGGATGAGAAAACCTGGAGCTTTAAAAACTATTCTTGAAGCGTTCTTTTTTGGGAACGTGGATGGTCTAGTGGTTAGAGCGCCCGGTCACTGTTAACTCAGCGACGCGGAGTCCAGGTTCGAATCCCGCTGATAGAGAGTAAAATCTCCTGTGACTCATTCACAGTCATATGGTTATTTTCATTTTGAACTATCTATAATCGCATAATTCCTTTTGAGGAGAGCTTGTAGGATTTGTTTTTTCGTATAGTTTTATCCTTTCTAAGTTCGGATCTCTGACTCTAAACTTCAATGCTATGCTCATTCTTACTAAATGGAAACTTTCACCCAAATTTGGTGGGTTCGGTTTATGCCTGTGTGCTTTGCCTACCTAAGGTGATATATAAATATACTAATATATATATATATCTTAAATATAAATTTAAGCGATATTAAATTATTATTTATATATATATATATATATATATATATATATATATATATATATATATATATAATATATGAACTTTAAAAGTTATAAATAGTGAGAAAAGTAAGTTCTGTTTTTAGTTTCCCTTGATTTTCTATTCTTTCACAACCTGTTTTTTATATTGAGAATGCAAGTTGATCTGGATTCCCACATCTGGCTTTTACCTTTTTTAAAGTTTTTTTTTTTTTTTTTTTGAAATACGAATCATTCTGGTTTTTAGATAGTTCCAATTATTGTTTTAAGATTTTTATATATATATATTATATATATATAATATATATATATTAGTTATATATATTATATATATATATATATATATATATATAATATATATATATATATATATAATATATATATAATTCAGCGGCGGACTCCAGTAACTATTTTTTACTCGTCTCTCTCTTCTCTCTCTCTCTCT
>JABUQX010100430.1:27500-38089 GCA_015478945.1 Trachelipus rathkii
TCTTTTAAAACGAAGGTATATAAAAAAGAAATAAAAGAATTTAAATAAATTGTATCATATTAAGAATTTTAAAAAATTATTTAGATTTGCTTATGTATGTAGGATATATTGTAGTCAAACTAATAACTATTGTTATAACTATAAGAAGTATAGTAATAAGAAAATGCAACTTTTTGACATAACATTTAGCTAAATTGACAAATTATTTTAGAATAAACAACTAAAAGCGGTCTTGATATCCGAAAATGACACCTTACTTGAATATGTACAACGTTTGAAATGTAGCTTTTAAAATACAGAATACAGAAATAGGAAAATGAAATTGTTAAAAGAACTTTTAAACCACATGCCATATCTGACCAAAAGCCCTAAAAATTATGATTTACTAACTTGTCTCTTACATCGTATCAATGATTATTTAAAGAGGCTTTTAAGTTCTTAAACAAACTAACATTGATGGATATTATATATAAAATAATAAAAATAAAAAAAAAAATAATAAAAAAAAAAAAAAAATAAAAAAAATGAATATTAATATAATAACAATTTTTATAATATAATCAAATATAAATAAAATATAAAATAAATAAAACACTTATATATATCTATAATACTTAACAACCAGCTCTGGGGAGGTGGAAGGTTAAAAAAAGAAAAAAAAAAAAGAAGCCTCAACAGCTCGAGGCAATGCCCCAATACCCTTCCGCCACCGTACAACAACAAACCCGCCACGCAGACAACCGGCCCTAGACCCAAACATAACCTACGGCGTAATACTACGTCACTTATATATACATAATAATATAGTAATAATATAATATTTCCCATATGGAACACATGTAAACTACCTTGAGTTGTACGGGAATATTCTTCAGTAGGAGGTGAAGGGGCGGGGATGATCTCGACTGAACGTGAATCTTATCACGCCTGCTTACTCGATGAGGACGTTCATTTACAAGCAAACGACTATTAGAATCTCTACATCCATCCGGGTCTTCACTATCACTCCTGAATAGCGGTGCCTTCTACATTCAACACGCCCGTTTAGTGGTGAGTTCATGTAGACACAAGCCTCCTTGTTGCTGGTAGTGGCTCTTAGATTTCAGGCTCCCCGCTAGCCAGTTCATCTCATAGACCGCTTCTGTTAAAGCCGAGAGATATATTTATTAAATTATTTATAATATATATATATATTTATATTTTAATTATAATATATAATTATTTTTTTCCAGGTTTCTGGGGTAGTGTGTTGTTGTGTTGTGCTGTGGTGTAGTGTGTATGTGTGTGTTGTTGTTGTGGATATTAGTAGGTGTGTGTGTGTTGTTGTTATCTATACTTGAGTTATAGGTATATAGGTGATGGTATTAAATTGGGTCGTTGATTTGTGAGCCTTATTTATTGATATAATATAGTCCCCTATGTCCACCGTCTAATATAAATATAATATTTACGTTAAGGGTTTTACCTATAGCCTGCGATGCTATATCAGCAAAGTTAGTTTTCAATCAGTGATCTCACCCATGCTGTCCCTAATAGTTCCCTTGTGCGACTTTTTGACTAATTTGAGCGGGTGTTTGTGTTTAAACAAAACTCCATCCACTCCGATAGTTATTTTTTTAGTAGTAGAAATATTCAATAGTTCCAAGGTCACACTTGCTTGAAGCACAAGGAAACCGTCTGGCAGCTGAAAGAAAGTATAAATAGCGCTAAAATATGCCTTTGCCTGTTTAATTATACGCTTGTCAAGACCCCATTAAATTTTACTTTGCAGTAATAATTTAAATAGTTCCATAAGATGATGCTCTCAAAGTTGGTATGAATGAAGATTAACGGCAGCGAGGTTCTGGAAAAGTCAGCATGAGCTGTTGAGAGCAAGACGGTATTCACTTAGCTAATATTACTTGCCTAGTGATTAAATATTTCCTTGGGGGCTTATGTATCTATTAAATAATAACTTAATTCTGGCTACTATAATTTATCACGTTAAATAGCATTGTGTGATAAATACAGAGAGCATATTTCCATAGCCTTTCATAATTTAGGTAAGATATGCCCCTAATCAGGATAAATTAGCCTTATATCTGTCTTATCCACCTATATTTAATAACAGTATGACATCAGCATCCGATTATTCTTCAGCTTTTCCATAAGTGCGTGATGCTGAACAAATATTATATCCACGAGATAGTTATTTGAACTTCAGTAACTATGTTTTTTCTATCATCTAATTCATGTCTTGTTCTATCTTCTCAAAACTGCCTGACAAACGTTGTCTACGTTCTTGCCCGTTATTTCATGTATTAACTTTATTCTCTAACTTAGTTTTTTCTGAGAAATACAAGTCCACCTGTCTCGCGACTCCTGGGATTGTTGATATGTTCTGAATCACCTTATTCTGCCTTAAGTCCGTTGTCGTTGATTCTCTCAACGTTAGTATCTTCTCTCGCGCTCCCCTGCCCCTAGACCATGTGTCGTTCGGTGTCATTTCAATCCCCAAGCTGTTACCAGAAAAGTCATAGGTTGCAAATAGTGTGAACTCCCTGTTCCCTTATCAATATCTGATCGTGTTCCTGATTTTCAGAATTGGTCTTCATGTCTGAATCTCGTAGTAAGTAGAAATGCCTCGAGGATCACTGTAATTAAATGGATCATCAATTTTGGGTTTTGTATCAAATCTTGGAATTGTAACGGTTTGCAATGAATATAGTAATTGGTGCTTTAGCGCTTATAGTTCGTAATAATTAATAGCTTGTATACTTCGTGTCTTGGAGCTTTTATTGTGAAATTGCTGGGGTGTGGTGTGATTCTGCCATCCAATTAATATGATGAACTATAAGGGCAGCTAAATCATAGCTATGTAATTATTTAGAGGCATATAATTTAGATTTTAAAAATTAATTGTTGAGCTAAATTTAATTATATACTTTATAAATTAAAGTTTATTTGTGTGTGGGTGTGTGATGCTTCTTTATTAAAAGATGCGCTACATATTGTAGTATACGGTGTTCTAGAAGCGTGACCTTGCTTTGTTACAGTTCTCACAATCTCTCCCAGATGCCCCTCGATTAAATAAACAGTAGAGTGCTTTTATTATACACACAGCTTCATTCTTTCCTTCAGTACGAATTGTTCGTATAACTACTACCCACCCAGCTATCTTTGTGCATATTGTCTGTTTTTTTACCTCCTACCACACGTATTTTTAACTCATTATGCTCCTCCTTTCATGATACGCAGAGCGTTTACCTTGCAACTAGCCGTATCCGCACCCGAGAAGTTGTGCCATTAGTTCACAAAATCCCGCACCCCTCCATCAATGTACGTGGCTACTACCTCGGTTATTCAATTCCTGTATTTACGCATACCCCGCTGCATTGGCTTAATAGCTTCACGAGCTTCTGTTGTTACAAAATGTTTCCCTGATTGTAGTCTTCCCGGAAATCTAATGGTAACTCCATTTCGCAGTTCAGCTCCAGAAAGTTCAATTACGGCCCAGACTTAAGAATTTATTCCTAGCATTGTGTAATTTTTTTTTTGAATTTGTAAGATTTATTTCAAAAAAAAGAAATACTATATTATTTAAAATTGACAAAACCCATTTTGGCACTCTAAATATACTTTGTAAGTGCACAGCATCATTTCCCCATCCACTGGGGTAAAGGATATGAATGTGAATTTCTGTCATCTTGTTTCCACACTCTATGCAAAGATAAGCTCTTTTTATGAAAATATTGGCTAAAATATTTTAAAGATTTTTGATATTTCTCAATCTTTAATGGATTAAGAAAATATGCTTTCTATGAGTTGGGAGGATCCGGATTTGAAGATTTTTGTTATGCCGTGATTGCAACTTATGATTGTCTATTTCTTTCTTTTCGATCTACCACTAAGATTGCTGATTCAATTATTTTAATTTTTCACTACGGGTTCATAGTAAAGCTAATTAAATCCTTGTTAATGTAATTATTTGAGTAAAAAGAAAGTTGTGATCACTATCAGCCATTAATTGTATTTGAACTAGCTGTAAGTGTTACACAATGAATAAAAACATTGCTCTCATTTTGCTTACTTATGACTTTTGATTCCAATCCCTCGTCTACTAGATTTACTCTCTTTATAATTATTAATTGACCCTTAATTTAGTTTGGTGCCTCGATTATCTTATGCGCCTGCTTATAGTATAGTAGGATCAACCGATATATGCACTCTCTCAATGCTGTTATTTATTGATACTATTTATTTCCGAAAATCTCATAGCTCTATTATAGTTATACTGATCCTGGTATTCTATAGTCCTACAACATTTTGTATATATTAAATAATTTATTGCATGAAGATGAAAACACTCTTATTGAAAATATTAATCATATAATATTAGTATATATATATATATCTGATTTTTTGCTAATTTTTGCTAATTTGTAGAACCACTGCCTTTGAAACCATGAGTCCCTCATAGAAAGTGCTGCCTCTAGCATATATAATACCACTTAAAATTCTTTTAGCAGCAGAGTAATATTAATATGCAAGCCATTGGTGTCATTATACACTTTCTTCACACTGTTTAAATTAGCTACATGTTGAATATTTAATACTTAAATAGTGTGTGACATGTAAAAGTAATATTCTATATAATTATATGATTTTATTTGACTATGATATTACTTGCCCCTAGTTCTGATTAGTGCACTATCTGACAATTAATTACATATTTTAGAACTTTCTTTTGCTGTTCTTGTTTTATAATATTATCTGTCAATCACAAAATTAGTTATTCAAAAATTCAACTCTTAATTTTCATACTCTGAATTAAAGAGTTTAATCAATGTGTTATTTTATCTGTAAAGAATATTAGCTACATTATTAATTTAATACCAACTGGACATTATTAAACACAGCAGTTATATTTGTGCGGTTATTTACATAATTCGTGTTCTGATTTTTATATTAATTACTCCTTAAATATCTTACAACATCTTTCCTCGACTTTACAAAAATGATTAACAAGAATAATGCATGAAATAGCCCCATTATTGATCTTATAATCTACAGTCAATTTTCTTTTGCTCTCACTCAATTATTTTACTGCTAATGTGATACTTTGCTATGGATAATGGAATTATTTCACTCGTTGCCATATTTGACCACTGCTTTAATGAAAACCTAGGGTTCCAACAGCAAAGATATGTCTGAAAATTTATTTTTTTATCCAAAATACTGTATGTTGATGCTGGTTTAACATTCGGCTTGTCCGGATGTATGGGACTATGAATTGCGCTTTTCCAGGCGGTTTCGGTAATCATTGTCCAGTATTACTTGGTTTTCAATTCAGCTCGTTTAAAGCGAGTAGAAAATGTGCCATTTCGTTTGTCGGTTTTTTCAATAGTAAGCCTTTGAGAAGCTTTTTTATGGTCGAATCATTGGACTGGTACTTATGGTATCAACTCTCACACAACAATGACCTAGCTGTTCAGCTCTATCTGATTTATCAATGTCTAATTAAGCTTTTATTCCCTTCCGCAACCCCATCTTTTTCCCTCTGCTGAGTAGATTCAAGAAGCGGCTATCTTTTTTTTTTTTTAAATGCTTTAAAAGACTGTCTATTATGAGTTTATATAATGCTAGTTCTCTTCAAGAATGATTCGCCCGAGTATAGGGTGATTTTTTTCCGCCGCCTTGTGGCTGTTAAATTTCAACATTATTCTTATTGAACCTTCTTTCCTATTTTGGCGTTCCCTCCATCAACGGTTTACAAGTATGAGATTGCTCCGTTTGTCCTTAGTTTAAGCTGTAATGTGTTTAAATTCCTAGCCCAGAATGATGCTTGCTCATACTATGAGTTTATTGTGTCACACGAGCGTTCTCCCCACGTGTTGAGTGTCTGCTGAGCCGGCTTCATTTTAACTAAGGGTTCAGGTTGAATGCAATCAATCCTTCGTGCCTACGGTACCCAAGTCTACTCTACTTCCTCATCCCGATACCGGATCGTGTGAATATGCAGCCAAGTCGTGCTCGTGATTGTATAATTTCCAAATGGTTCTAGAGTCCACATGTCCGTTCTATCCGCCTGGCACCTATTCGTAACCTGTTCCTAGGCTATTTATTCCTTATATTCCCCTCTTTGCTATGTGTATGTATTCAGTGGGTTTCTCGTATACTGTTTTACTCTCTACACTCGTTGATCTATTCCCCCGTTTAGTTAAGTCTCCCTTTTTGACTATATCTGTCACCCATCGTTGATCACGTCGTTTACCATCTCCTCTTCATGGCTTTGACTTGTCTGCGTACATACTATCTACCGTTATATAGTGTATCGTGTTGGCAGCTTTGGTACATTCCGTTACCCTCCTCACTCCCCGGCCGTGTTTGGGCTTAATATCAATGCAGTGCCTCGGTGAAATGCTTTAACCGTATTAAATGTCCGCCATCTATCCTAGCTAAGTTTAAAACTCTATGTTGCATCCTAAGTGCCTTATCATCACGATTTCAGGGCTGAATGAGTAAGAGATACAGCCCTGATCTACATCCTAATCGATTTTATCAAGTTGATCGGTGAAGCTGGCGTTCTTGATGGAAGATTTTGCTATTTAAGCACTATACCCCCCCACGAGTTAAATACAGCTAATGCTCATAAATCATAAAAGCAGTCACATGTAGAAATTGCATTTTAGGTAACTCTTTAGAACATCATGAAGCGCTGAAGGACGAAAGCGGAATTTATACTCATTTAGCTACTTAGACTATAATTACGTATATTTAGCACCCGCCGAATCACCTAGATTAGTGCGATTTCCTTGATTGTAAAATGTGATACTCTCTCACGAAGAGATACCCGAAAAAGGGCCTATACGCTACAAATCAGCTCATCACACCTGAGAAGCTATCACGGTCAAAGTTTATCTATTCCTGGTATAGTCCACCGTCCTGGAACGCCTGCCCGCTATCCGTCGCGCTCACACTGCTCCCAACCCCGTTCCCCTTAGATTGTTCTGATTATCTAGGTTTGCTACAAATGTATCGATTATCTATCACGTAGCTTACTTATTTGTTAAATCCTGATATATACCCCGCCTTGCCCTCTACTCCACCTTATTCTCCCAGATTAAATATCCCGGAAGCAATGAAATCAGTATGAACCAGTAGTAACAAAATATCGACCGCCTTTAATAACCGATATATAGAGATACACATCGATGAGAGTCACTTATTCATATAGTCTACATTCGCAACTCCCGCGCGCCACAGATCACAGACTTAGAGCATGAATTGTATGAATATACCTGTCCATCGTGATATATATATATCATTTTGGGAGAGTTCGCAGTTTAGCTGCGTTGTCTTCGGAAGATGTCACTAACTAAATTTTTGAATCTGTCTGCAATTTTATAAATCGTAAGTCCTCATCCACACTACTGAGAGCTACTCTTGATCTATCATCGATCCTCACACCTAATCCACAATGAGAGGCGCATAATATAATATTAGAGTAAAATCTCTACCGAATGAATTAAAGATAATCAACGACATACAGAGAGTTGAGAGCACAAGAAAATCAATAATATGAGCCCAATAATAATTTATATTGAACATAATTTACAACAGTTCTATTATGAATTACCAGTCTTACATAATAATGTAGATAATAATAATACTAACATTAAAAAATAATAATAGAGTAATTGTAATAATAATAGATCGAAAAAAAAAAAAATAAAAAAAAAAAAAAAAATAAAAAAAAAAAGAAATACAAATAAAAAATCCAATAAATAAAATAAATTTTCTCAATGAATAATATATAAAATAACAACGTAATAATAACAAAAAAATCTTACATTATTGCCAATACTGAATGGAATTAGCTGCAAAAATAAAATACCAGTTACAACCTATCAGTCTCGTAGGTGTACGTGATCTGTCATTAAGTTTACTTATGTAATGATATTATTCACTCAAGGATCAAGCGTTATTAATTAGTACTTTACATAATCGTTCCGTAAATAATATATATGATAATTATTCATTACAACAACGGTCTTATTATTTAAATTTAATGTACATAAATAAATAGAATAATTAATAATATGGACAAGAGTGATTTTATTATATTTACCATATCTCATATGACTTAGTCTAGCAATTAAATAAACTATAAATGATTATATATATATAAATAATTAAATTATATAAGATAGAATTACGTAGAAGATGATCGAGTTTATTAATGTATCTCTAATGCGTGTAGTTTCTAATTCATTAAGATATCTTTTTTGACTTTGTACTCAATAGTAATATAGTTACTGCAGTATCCGATGAAAAATATTTAATCGAGATAAGGAGGATAGAATAGATAGGTAGCTTAAAAAATTGACCAATGACCTCTACACGTTTACACTTTAATAAAAAGCTTAATGCTATCGAATTCTAAGGCCAATATGATTAAGTATACAACGCTTCAAAGTTACTGTGAAAGTCAGATGAATTAAAAAAGGGAACGCCCCATTTAAAAATTTCTATTAGAATGCCTTGCAATAAACGAGTAAGAGATTCTTTAAGACGGAACTGACGGTCAGAGAGGCTGACGTGCATAACAAACCGTGTATCCGGTGAGACTATCTGAATACTCGAATAGAATAATGATATATTATGTATTATTTTATGTTTTAGCTATTTATTTAGCGTTAAGTTAATGTGAGAATATGTCGGAGGATTTGGTCTTCCTAATTTCCAGCGTTTTAGTTGTTCTAATTTCTTGAACCACATCACGTAACTATTACAGCTCTGTTTTAAAGCAACTTTTTTTCAGAAGAACAACTTATAAGATTCTATCTTATGATTCGTATTACCTCTAATTGTCCGTAGCATATATTATATAACTTTATTATATATATATATATATATATATACTTATTATGTTATTAAGGGTATGTCAATGGATGGTTTAATTATAGATTGTTTAGCAGAAATACATTTCTTATAATACAATTTTCTTTACTATATTATTTTAGCTTACTATTATGCT
The DNA here is from genome assembly GCA_015478945.1 of Trachelipus rathkii. Lineage (NCBI taxonomy): Eukaryota > Metazoa > Arthropoda > Malacostraca > Isopoda > Trachelipodidae > Trachelipus > Trachelipus rathkii. The sequence goes on from JABUQX010100430.1 coordinate 36,520, forward strand.
TACTTATTATTTATTATACCTGTATAATATATTATTATTAGATTAATAGTATATAATTTGTCCATTGGTTCTAATCTTTGCTCACTTGGTGGAATTATATCTATCTCAATCCACCCTATGTTTATTCCTTTTTATTTTATTAGATAGTATATTATATCATATTTTTTATATATATTTTTATATATTTATACGATTAATATTAAATTGTATATATATTTATTTATGTTTATTTATAGTGATTAAATTTGTGATGGTTTATACTATTATCTTATAAGCCCTTAGATTTATATATATTATATTTAATATTAATACTATATTATATAATATTTGTGCCGTTACGGCACCTTATATGATCAAAAAAAATTTTACTTAGTTTAGTTCGGACTTTGGCCCATTTGTTGTTATAGTGTGTCCAAAATTGTAGTAGGAGGCTCAGAGCAAAGTATTTAATTCGCTACTTTTTTCCGATGACATAATCAGACATCGATAATAAATTGTTGTATTATACTTACCAGAATAGGTGTTTGTTCTTATTTATTTTTCATAGTTTGATCAGTGGATTGAAGAGTTGAATATTATTAGATCTAACTTATGTCTGGTAATATATATATTTATTATATATTAAATTTTATGATTAATTAAGTAATGGCTAAATTAAAGATTATTAATGAGTGGCGTCATATTAATAACCTTTTTGTAATTCACGCTTATTTTATTAGTATATATATAATTTGATCTATATTATCTCTTCATCTAGATATATCTCGATATTTTTTAGCATTTTAGGGCAATTCTATACTTAATTAATTATACTTACTTGTTATGATTTTAGGAATCTTACACTTATTGATCCTGCGAATATTAGAGAAGATCATTTATGCTTTAATTTTTATCTAATGTAGCATCTCCTATTTACTTTCTTATGTGAATATTTTGTCCGTTAGATATATAATTGGATTTTATCCATTATCTACTTGTTTGTATACTACACAGTAATCACTATTATAATTAATTTTCCATATAATTATATATTTATTATTTATTTTATTATATATAGATTTAAATATATATTCTTATAATATTATAATTATATTTATTTTATATATTTATATCTATGCATAAACTATTTAAGCTATTTTAATAGGAGCTTTGATTGTTTCTCACCCTCTTACCTAAATATAATAATAACCTGTTAATATGCTATTTTATTTTAAGAAGATATGTATATAACAATTATAACGATGAAAACTAGTTATGTCTTCATTTCCTTAATATCACCATGCGTATAGATTATTCAAAGTTCCACACGCTGTTAATACTGATATTTCGTAAATCTAATTTTTTTTTATTTTAGGCTTCTGGTAAATTTTAATTATCCATGGACAGTAATCGTTGTTCATGTTCACGGTTTTTTTATACTGTTACCTAAATAAGGTGATATTTCTCTTTATTACCAATCATAATATGGTTTTAACCTTATTGGATCTCCTTATATGCAATTAGAATCTTCTAATCCCTTATCATCAGATCATTTCGCAAAACGAATTATTCCAAAAATGTTTTTGCTTTG
>JABUQX010100431.1:0-7500 GCA_015478945.1 Trachelipus rathkii
TACTTATATTATTTTATATATATTAATTATATTATTTTATTATTATACCTATAGTAATATAATAATATATATATATATATATATAATATATAATATATAATATATATATATATATATATAATACATATAATTATATATATTTATATATGTATATATATTAATATATATATATATATATATATATATAATATTATATAATATTATAATATAATAATAATAATTAATATTAAATATGTGTATGTGGTATGTATTAGATACTCATGCTGATATGTTATTCACTTAACGTTTAGCTTGTTAGTAGTAATAAAAAGTTTTATTAAAAAATGTAAATAAAGTCTAATAAATTGCACACTTAATATATATAAAAATAGAGAATAATTACTTATTTTAATATATATTTTATATTTGGCTTCTCATATTGTTCTGTTATAGTATTCATTTCTCACTTTTTATTATTAAATTATATATATTATTTTATATATTATATAATTTTTAAACATAATTTATATTTAATAATATAATTATACTAATAATTATTATTAAAGATTTTAAATAAATATTAATATAACATTGAAACATTGAATAATTGAAGTATGCGATGAGTTTGCATGTTCAATACTCTCTATCTATCTCTCTATCTCTCTAAAATAGTCCTTGTTTCTCTCTCTCTCTCTTTATATAGATATATATATATAGTATATATACCTGTATTATCTATAATATATAATATATATTATTATATTATAAATAATTATAAATAATATATAATATAATATATAATATTACTACCTTTATGGGCGACAGCTACATCTATGGCAAATATAATACTCTGCAAACCTCTCTACTGGACATTGTCCAACGTCACATGCTCTTTTTCATTCTATGTTGGTATCATGTAAGTCAAATAACTGAAAGTAGAAATTATCTATATTACTTATACGTACTATAAAGATTGTCTATCTCTGTTGATGTTTTATACTCTCTCAAAATTCCTTCTTCTGCAAAAATTCTGCTCTTCTGAGAGTTTCGTTGTACTTTCTGCATACGCTGACTTTATAACTCTGTATGTGACATTTTTATAAATGCTAAAATTTTGCTCTTCCTAGTAGCAAAACAGTTATTCTACGCTGTATATTCCAGTTATGTCTCCTGATAGAGTTTGAAGCGGTTGATATTTTATATTTGCAAAAAAAGTTTTATTATATTTAGTTAAATTAAAGTTTTTTATTAATTATTTTACTGTATATAAAATTTTACAATACAATCCCTGTTATCGGGGCTGGGGATATTTATATAATTAGATAAAGTTTATATCTATGCCTCACCCTATCTACCTATATATGAGGTGGAGAAGTAGTACCGGTTGGCCATTAGTACTATAAAAGTTACTCCTCACCGAGCGCCGGAGGCGGGGTGAGAGCTAGTCACCCTTTTCCAGGGCCGAGCCGGTCTGCCATTGCCATAGCAACGTAAGCAACCTTCCTGTTGCATTTACGCTATGGTAATTTATGTTATTATAGTTTTTATATTATCTCATTAAACTTTCGGTATATTATTATATATAATGGTTTAATTAAAAATAATATATAATATGACTATTTAAAGATTATAATATAAATTTAATTATGCTGGCTAGAGTAAAATCTCTCTTTCAATTATAATAATATAATATATATAATTATAATTACTTTATATAAAATATTAATAGTATATATAATATAGTATATAATATATATATTAAATATCTAAATTATATATATATAATAATTATAGTATATTATATATGATATTAATTAATATATATAAATTAATATATATTAATGATATAATTATATACTATAATATATATATTAATATAAATTATATATATATTATATTAATAATAAATAATAATATAAATATAAATATATATATAATATTATATAAAATATATATAATATACTATTATTAATATAGGTTGAAAGAAAATTTTATTTATATACATATAAGTATACATGGAAAAACTTAATATAAGTAACTTTTTGATGAGGAATTTAATATTATTTAAGAAATTAATCTTAAGTATTTACTATTAACTTTAAATGTAGAACTAGCTTAAATAATAATGAATGTATTGAAAAATAAATTATAATATATATATCTAATATATATGTATTTAATAATAAATATAATTTATTATACTTTATATATATATATAATAATAATAAGTATATTAATATATTATTATACAGTGAATAGATAGTGCAGAGGTTAAATTAATATTATATAATATATATATTATATATATATATATAATAATATATATATATATATTAATAATTATATATAAGTATATATATATATTATTATAATATATTAATTAATAAATATATATATATATATTATATATTATATATATATATATAATATATTATTAAATATAATAATATATAATTTTAAAATATATTATATTATTAATATTAAATTCTATATTATATATATATATATTATATATATATAATATATATATATATATATAGTTATATATTATATATATATAATATATATAATATATATATTATATATATATATATATATATATATTATATATAATAATTATTTAAATATATAAAATATAAATATATATATATATATTAGAAAAATATATAGAAATATATTATCTGTCTATAGATATGTTACATTAATACGATCCATATATTTTCATGTCCATTATCAAGAAAGATAACCTTTATAAAAAAAAATAGAAAAAAAAATAACATCGATACTATTTAATCTATAGTATAAGCTAAATATATATAGGAAATACAGTTGAAAACAAATGTGAAAATTAAGTACATATTTTCCAACGTTTAAAAGAACTATTCACCAGTAATTTTAGAAATAATTACGATTATCCGATATCGTTAAAAAATGTTTTTTTTAATGTTTTCGAGTGAACTCGACTATATATAATACATTCTCATATAATATAAACTTTTATTATCCATATATATAATATTAATTAATTCTAGATAATCTTATTGCTAATCTGTGCTATCTATATTAAAAGTAACTAGTGAAAATAAATATATAAATATATATTATTTATAATCATATATAATAAATAAATTGAAAATTTTAATATTGCAGCTGATTATTTAATTCGTTGTTGTGACGTCCACTTTTATATAGATAAGAGCAATTATATTATATATAGTATATATATAAAATAGTATAATAATATAATTATATATATATATATATATATAATATAATTATAATATATATAAGTAATTTTATTATATATATATATATATTATATACTTATTATATATTTAATATAATATATATATATGATATATATATATATATATTATTATATTATATATATATATTATATATATATATATATTATATATATATATACGTATAAATATATATTATAATATAATAATATAATATATATATTAATATATATTAATATATAATAATAATAGTATTTAATTTTAAGTAGGATATAACTTTATTAATAAAAAAAAAGATAATATAATAGGTTAATATAGCCAAATATATTATTAATATGTATATTTAATATTATCATATATATTATATAATATTAATAATAATATATATAAATATCATATAATATATAAATAAATATTCACATTAATTAATATAATAACACTATAATATTATAATTTATATTTATAATATATATATATATATATATATATATACATATCTATCAAATTATATATAATTATAATAATTATATTATATATTATATATTATATTGATGACTTTTATGGAGTATACTATCAATACTATTAAATATTCTTTCGTGAGAAGTGCAGACTTAATTATATCAATATAATTATATTAATTAAATTAATATATAATTATATATATTTATATATTTATAATTCTTAATCGTGAACCTTAAGGTATATTTATTATACGAGATCAATTATTACTCGAGATGTGCAGTTGAAGTCGGGTATCTCTTATTACGTAGCTCATTTCATCTGGATATACATTAGGTGTAATGAGACTATTTCCCGTCCAGTATCTCACAGAGGGAAGGTGCTTCACTTCGAACCCCCTCTCTTTAGTTATTTTGTTGTACTGTCCCCGGAGGTTCCTGCTGCCCCTATCTCCGGCTCATATCGTGGGTTATATATAAGATAACATTCGTCCCCTTGCCATCCTTATGTTCCCTTCGTCTGCCCTCCTAGAGCGCGCCTCTACTTTGGTTCATCGTAGTAAAATACTTATAATATATTTTCTATTGAATTTTCAATTCAAGTATAATCTGATATAGCGCATTAAATATTATAAATTACAAAAATAATATTAACATATATATATAATATATATATACTATTAATATAATATATATAATAATATAAATATAATAATAATTATAATATATAAATATATAAATATTATATATATTACAATAATATGTGACTAAATATGGGCTCGGAGCCGAACCTTGAGTGAACAGATAGGGTGATCAAATTTTTTGCTACTTTATAGAATTAACTATATACGCCGTAGGAGAGGGGTAGGTATAGGAGCGAACCCTCATCGACATACTAATACATAAAAATAAAGAGCGAGTATGGTATCGCGAGGAGAAATATCCACCTGACATGACCCGTGAGCGGGAAATAGTCCTATAATACCTACTCTTATAATACGTTATATCCTCACGTGAAAGGCGTAGAGATATCACTCACGTAACTTATACCCCTCTGCACTAATACAGGTAACGGTTATACCCTTGTAAGGTCCTACTCACCTTTGACATTCAAAATTTGTATTATTCACACACACCTATCTGTCCATAATATAATATTATTATATATATATAATAAGTATATATTATTATATATTTATATATAATATATATACTATATATATATATAATATATATATAAGTATTATATAACTATATATACTATATAAATATATATAATACTATATATATACTATAATAATATAGTATATAATATATTACTATATATAGTATATATGTAATTTTTCTAAATAGTCCTATCCAGCTCGTATCGTTTATTCCACTGACTCACGGTAAGGTCACCGAGAGACCGATCAACTTACCTCACCACCGCCATTCTAGGGACCGATATATTCCAATTTATTATGTCTTGAGATTCTACTTATTTAACTAAAGGAAAGAGTAACTCTAGTCAGTATGTCAAGTATAATATATATATTATATCAAATAGAATCAATCTTCGTATTACTTAGCTGTTTAATTAAAGCATCAGAGCGGCGACGACCATTTAAGAAAGCGTCGTTTCATACTCGTCAGTAAAGATGTTAAATAACTTTTGAGTAATTATTTATATAACATAGTTTAATATTTATATACTATTACCAGAGATAGTAGTATAAAGATCATTTAAACGTTATTCTATTAACTTCACCTTGAGAAATGGAATGGCAATTGCATAGCAGAAATTGATCGTTTCGATAATTTCTATGTATAATAGTCTCTGAGGTATTTAGTTTAAAAACGCTCCGAAAGCAGGTTTCCTCTATGACCTTAGTGGATAAATACCCGTCAATCGTGAGGCCTCTAGTGGGAATAACGCTGCCTAGAGATCCTTCATATAAGAGCGTCGTTCAGGCACTCGAAAACGGTGCTCTCAAAATTTTTAGAAAGGCGTTATTTCCACACCACTATATATCATAAAATAGGAAGTTATTTTGTCCATATGACGTTAAAACGCTCTTATGTGGAAAAAAAAGGCCGCATTCTTCGCAGAGTTGCGGTGAGTCAATTTCACCTGCAAGTCGCTGCTAGTGAGAAGTGAGCTCACTTAGCCAGCTTCCCTCTAACCTCCAGTATAAGCAGTCCTTACTCATCTATAATTTCTGTTGAGTGAATATCACTAATTTTATTGACAAGAGATAAGCATTCCTTTCCATGACTTTTCTAATCAGATATTATTACTAAACTAGCTTTGAGATTTAAGTTTTATTTCAGAAACTTTTTAGAACTTTATATCTGGTATATCCATTAATTCAACCGCAGTTTCCAACACCTTATACTCACACCTCAGATATTCTCTTAGATTTTTGAAAACTGAATTACGTGTTGTTGAGGTCTATTATGTTTCATATATATATATAATAATTTCCTAATAATTAAAAAACGCTATAATTTTTGTAATAACTAAAGTTTAACTTAAATTTTTCATGTGCCTCGAGGATGATGACCTCACAAACGAATAGTATATGAGGCAGAGAATCTTATATTATCTATCCAAAACTTTAACCATATTTTGTAAGTCTCTTCTTGTACCCATATACTCTCTCACTACAAACAATAACTCTCCTCATATAAGATCATATGATTTTTAATATAATAGAGGTATATAACATATATTATGATATTTCGATATATAATATAGTGGTATCGAAAACTTGAAAGACATTAATAATAAATAAACAATTTTTTTTAATAACTTTAATATTATAAACTCGTACCAAATGAAAAATATATAATAAACTATCAATGTACTCATTAATAGAACGGAAAAAATAAGTCATACATTATGGAGGAAATGGAAGAAATATATTCACAAATATTAACGGCCACTGCATTACAGTATAGCGAGCCCTTTTGAAAGCCTTTTAGGAACAATATATTTTACTTGAAGGATGGAGAGGAAAGTGAAATATTACTTCCTGACTTGTCGAAGAATGATGGATCAATCAAAAAACGACTATTTATATAATATATTCGTTAAAAATATTATCGTTTTACTTTCTCGGCAATATACCCATACAAAATGTTAGCAAATAATGTATTAATACAGTATCCAAAAAAAGTTAGCCTCACTGGACAAAGCATTATGCGTTCTTCAGTCAGTAATGATATTTAATAAAAATTTTATAATTATTTTTTTTATCACAAGGTTATTCTTCCTTAATAATTTCTACTCATCCAATCAATATTATAAGTATATAATTATATACATTATATATAAAATTATAAATATATATATATATATATTATAACATTCATTTTTAGGTTCTACATATAAAAAATAGTAAACTTTTATTCTAAATTAAACTTCTCTCTCAAAAGTCTATATGATAGTTTATATTTAAATATCTGTCCTTATGTTCACTATTTATACTATACTATAACATATATATATTATACACAACAAAGATCTACAATACACCAATAATATATATATTTATATATATAAATAATAATAATTAATAATAATTATAATGATATAATTAATTAATTTATATATAGATATATTTTAATATATATAATTATATATTATATTCTTTAATTTTTGAGCTAAGCTCATGTGTATCACCAAACTTCTCGATCCACTTGGAGATAATATTTGCTAAATATCTATTGAGATTTTGACAACTCTCACGTTATAGCAACAGAATTAATATTACTATATAGAAAAAGTTCTGAAGATATAGAAAATTAACAATAACTTATTTACCAAGAATATG
>JABUQX010100431.1:12500-15000 GCA_015478945.1 Trachelipus rathkii
CTAGCCTGGAGTTATTTACCAATATCAACACAAAACTCATGGTGCAGACACAGCACCCTAGTGCTACGAGTTGGGGATCGTAATGGTGGTGGTTACGCGAGTGATGAAGTGTCCCTCGAGCACCTGCGCGCTGCGGTACCTATACAAAAGAAGAAAGACCATTAGACCATTAATAGATATAGAGACAGTATAGAAGCCACATGGGTCCTATCGAAAGACTGTCCCCCACGTCACCCACTAACCAAACATGCTAATGCAAATCCCACAAAGCACCCTAGGGATTGTTTTAAATTATATAACTAAAATCTACAATTTGGCTTGGTCAAAAATATGATAATATGTAATAAATAATCCCAAACCATTCCATACATGCATTAAATAATAGGTTATGGTCACACATGTTCATCTAACATATAACCTAACTATAACTAAAAACCCGCCAAATTGGCTTCGTCATATATTATATGATCTCAAGTATCTACCCATTCTTAAATGGTGCAAGTCGGTCACACTCACAACTCCTCTGGCAAAGAACCCATATCCAAAATTTTAACAACCCTATTACTGAAATGCAAATGCTTCTTATATTCAAAGATACGCATGACTTTCTTCTTACATTTCCTTTATTATGTCCCATGAGTCACCTGTCGCATGCTACTACTATGAAAGAATTTATTGGTCTCCGTATTATCAATAGATTTAAATATTTTTGTAGACTTGTATAATGTCCCCTCTGAGAAATCGTTCTTATCTACAGAAAACATTCCTAACTACTTCAGCCTCTCCTCAATAGCTCTTACCTCAAACCCAGAAATAATGCTTGATTGCTCTACCGTTGCACTATCTCTAGCAAATATCTAAGTCTTCCTTTAAAATAAGGGGCCCAAACTTGTGCAACAAGATAAAGCTTATACTCTTTTACTGGCCTAACATAGCTATTAATACAGTTTACTTATTACTTCCTTGCTCTTGTAAAGAACATGCGATTTATTATGCCCAAGCATCTTATTAGCTTTTATTCCTAGCTTCAAACACTGATTAAGCTACTTTCAAATTACTGTTACTTAATAAATCACCCACTAAATCTTTTTCTGGTACCAAACCAGACTCAAGCCAATCCCCATTCATAATGTAGTAGTTTAAACTTTTATTTGAGTAACCTAGGTGAAGAACCTTAACTTTTTACTATTAAATTCATTTGCCACTTAATTGCCACACCAAGAAGGGAAGTGAAGTACAGAATGGCAGAAAATTATAAAGTCTTTTGCCTTTAAGACTCGACGACCTAATCCAAAAAGGCGGGAGAAAAAAGAGAAACCCCCAGATATGAGAAGCCGTAGTACTAACACATGCAAAAGGCCCAACACTTGTATAAAGCTGGAGTAAACTGAAGGAAAAAGGAACAAAAAATTACTCGACAGTCTAAAAGAACTCCAGTATTTTTAGAGACGCGTGACCCTTAGCAAACACGTTGTAGATGCGAGAGGTTTCCAAAGACATTTTCTTTGTCCTATGTTAAGGCCAGGATGTTTAATATATTGATCACAAGGAAAGAACGCAGAGAACTGTCGAAAAGAAGAGAAAGGAAAGTTAGAAGGTGTCTTAGAGAGAGGAGATTTGTTGAAGTTGAGTTTTTTAAAGAAATTGAATATTTCACAAGGTTCAAGACGACCCACACACCGAATCCTATACAGGTCAGCGAAATAAGAATCGAAATATTTAAGACGAGAGACAAATTCTAGAAGTAAACAGAAGAAGCAGAATTGAAAAATGAGTTGAAGAAGTATGAAGGGTCGAGGTCACATCAGCATATGAGTGGAAAAGAGATAATATGTGACAGAGATGAGAAAGGAATCATTAATGAAAAGTAGGAATAAAGTGGAGATAAGACGAACCCATGCAGAGAAACACAACTAAATTGACGAAAAAAGACAATGAAAAAGAAAAGTCCTCACACAAACATCAAACACAGCCGATATTGAGGAATTTGAAAGAAAACTAGACAATAGTAAGCAAAGCAACCCAAAGGAAGAGAGCTTGGAGAGCAGTGACACAAAGCGTGCCATAAACACGGTCAAATGATTCTAGATATGTCAAGGCCACCCAACGCAGTCTCCTCGTGGTTCCTAAGATGCGCGGAAAACCATAATCACAGTAAGATAGGAAAAGTATATCGCCAGTAGACCTCGAGCGCCGAAGCCGTACTGGCATTCGGAAAGAAGAGAATGTAGATTTCCAGATGATCTAAGAAATGAGAGTTGAGAAGGTTTCAAAGATCTTAGTAGAATACAAGTGAGAGCTTTATAGGGAGATATTTTGTTAGAAGGATTCAGAGCGGCTTCTTTTTTCGAAGCAGGGTTAGACATGTCGTGCTTTCCAACACTGAGGGGATAAGTGTTAGTATTGAAGAACATAGAGATATAGCTGAACGAGGGTAGGGGACAGCACGAAAGCACACTGCCTCAAAACTCGAGGAGGAATGCCATCCGGGCCCCCTGCC
>JABUQX010100431.1:20000-22641 GCA_015478945.1 Trachelipus rathkii
TACCGGCCGGAACAAAAAATTCTGGTTCCGGTACATCCGATAATATTAGTTTTATATATTATATATATATATATATATATAATTATATCTGTACAATATATTATATATTAAAGATTAGTTAGCAAAGAAGTAAAGGTTATACTATATATTATTTATAATAGTGATTATATATATATATTAAATATAAACAGAACTGCGGATATCCGAGCCGGATATCCGGTATCCGGTTTTAACTTCCAGCCGGAATATCCGGTATCCGGGCCCTCCCTAAATATTCAACTAATCCGCCTCCCCTAATTATATAGTTATAATATATATAGTATATATATATTTAGTAATATATAAATATCTATAATATATAATAATTATATATAATATAATATATATAATATTAATATAATAGTATATTAATATATATATATATATATATATATATATATAAAAGGTGTTAGAAGGAGGGTCAGGGGTCAACCCTCCGAAATTATTTTAGCGATCAAATTTTTGATTCCTTAAATATAAATATAGATAATAAATAATAATAATTAATTAATAATAATAATAATAATAATAATAATAATAAAATAATAATAATAATAATCAATAATAATAATAGAAATATAATAATAATTATAATCAATGAAAATGAAAAGTATTATTAATGGAAATGAGAGACATGGTTTGGTGGTCCGTAACGATTTGCTTAGGTCAAGTGGCTGGTTTCCTGCATCACTGTAGTACAAATAATTTTACGCGGACAGGGCTAAATGTCAGGTTTCCAAGTTTGCATGATATAGCAAATTGGCTACCTCATAAGGATAAATGTGGATGTATAAAATATTTTTAAAAGATAGGGAGGGAGCTGTAAATCTTTGATGGAATGAGCAGGTTCATTCCTTCTCAGATAATTATTTCTTTCCTCATTCATATCTTCTAAAACTAAATCTTTCTTTCCTCATATATCCATGGCTTCCGCTCGTGCTTTATTCCTCCTGCCATCTCAAGCCTTAGAGCACAGTGCCTTATCGAGTGTGGAAAAATTCTCGTTCTCCTGATCATCTCTCGCTAATTTTCATTCAGCTAGAAATCGATGCAGGGATACTCTTCAACGAGCAAAGCGGCTTTCACCAAAAGGAAGTGCACTAACCTCCTTGGTTCTTCTACTGACAAATCTTTCATCTCTAAGCAACTTCTGGTAAATCTGCCTTTACTCCTCTTATTACGACTTGATCATTGTTTGTTGCTAAATTCTCCTACTGAACCAGGCTAATTCTCTTCGGCCCTCGCTCAACTATATTCTCTATGTCTCAAATACTAAGCACTTTCCCCTCCCTCAGTGTTGGAAGCTCACGCACATGTCCAACTATTCCGAAAAAAGGAAGCCGCTCTTGATCTTCTAAACTAATCGCCTGGTAGCTCTCAACTTGATAGTCTATTCTAAGATAGCTTTGAAACACCTTCTCAACTCACTTCTTAGATCATCTGAAAACTCCACTCGTCGCCGCTACCGGCTCTCGTTGCACGAAATCTACTGGCGATATACATTCCTATTAAACCGATTTATGGTTTTTTCGCTCTTAGGAACTACAGGGAGACTTGGGTGGTGGCGCTTGAAAACATAAATCCAAGCATTTGGAACCGAGTATGGCACGCTGGAATTTTCTTTCAAGTTCCTGGAATTTGAGATTTCCATTAAATCGACATCTTACTATAACTTATATCTAGCTTTCCTTGTTCAAATCGCTCAATATCGGACTGTTGTTGATGGGAGCGACTTCTATCTCCTTTCTCTATCAATAGTGGTGTTCCTCAGGAGTCTTGTCTAATCTCCTACTTTTCATTAATGATCTTACCTGCACCTGCACCTCTAACTATATCCACTCGTATTCCGATGACTAATAAATCAAATAAAAAATAAAATAAAAAAAAACGAACAAAGAAATCGAAAGTTCGTCGGCGCGGTCCCGACGCCGGGCGCGCGGAGTCCATGATGCGAGTAGTAACAGAAGAAAAAGAGATTTCCGAGATCTCGCGGGTCCAGTTGGATCCGATATCCTGCGCGGCGAAAAAAATCAGAAAAGAAGGAAAAGAATCACCCAAAAAAAAAAAAAATGGGCCAGTCCTCGGGAGAAACCAAAACAGAAAGGAAAGGTTCGAGTGGTACTCGGGCGCCGTGCCAGCTTCGCGGACTATCAAAAAGCCTGGGGGCTCCGAAAATCGGTGTACAATAACAGAAAAAAAGACAAATCAAATAAGAAGAAAAAGATGAATTCGGGTCCGGGGTGTCCAGTCTCAGAAAACAGAGGGGATCCGCAGATATGAAGGATACTCGAGGCTGGTCGTGTATCTTTGGGCTTGATGGTGCCAGAGGTGCTAGAAAACGGATCTGGCGGGGCAGAAGTGGGAAAGAAGCAGAGGCGCCGACGCTGCATCGCAGATGAGGAGTATGCGGGAAGTTTGCCGCCGGAAACAGGCGGGACAAAGCGAGAAAATAATAGTCGTACAAACACGGGCGGAAAAAAATAACTCAGGACGCGGCAGAGAAGACGAGAAAGGAAGAATCAACAACAAATCAGAGCATAAAAAAAGAGTAAGTAAGAAAACTGAAAAAGAAACGAAAGACAAGCAAGAAAAAAAACAAGTG
>JABUQX010100432.1:0-30469 GCA_015478945.1 Trachelipus rathkii
TGCATTGAAAAATAAAATTAACAAATCAAAAAGTGTGTCCTCCTAATACCTGGCTTTTGATTTGTAAAACACATTTATGAAGAAAAAAGTCAGTGGTTATTATTTTTATCTGACCCACTTGGATTTAAGTCTCAAAATGTAAAATTTTTGACATTTTTATGGGTTAAAAATACAAAAATAATCATAAATGCTTTATAAAATAAGCTACAAGCATCAATTAGGTACCGAATAATGCAGAATTAAATTTAGAACATTTATTATTGAAATAACATTTTTCCTAAAAACTATATTTATGAAGTCATTGTCAAAAAACTAAAAAAAAATTGTTTTTTAGTTGAAATAGTGGCATATACTACAAAAATATGACAACGGATACTTTTAATATATTACCACTATGTTCAAATTAACTATCAAGATATAAAATCTTTACAATTGTAGTGCAGTGGTTATTTATATAGAAAACAAAAAAAAAATATATAAAACATTAAAATTTAAAATCACTTTTAGATTTGAAATTTTTAATTAATTTCCTGGACCTATTTTGTTTCGAATAACTCCATCTCTGCGATCGTGTCCAACCACAGACGCTGAAGCTTCAGTAACAAGTTTTACATGTCTTTCAACATTTTGGCTGTGACACTCATGTCTTAACTTAAGTGGTTTTTCGATAAATTCAAGTATTTTATCTTCTTCAATCAGTCTCAAAACCGGTGGAATTGTGTGCCATTGGGAAATTGGGGTCATTTTATAATAACATACAGCTTTGAAATTAATCTTGGGCTTTAAAAACACTCTTACATCTTTATTCACTGAAGGATAATCACTTTCACTAACATTGGCTTCATTGTCATCATCACTCTCAACCGTTCCCCCTACAAAATCATCTTCTTCACCATGAAAGTCTTCTATGAGGCCTTTCAAATGCAAAACTTTATTAACCGCTTTCCTTCTGACCTCTTCATCCTCGTCGGCTAACATTCCAATGAGAATATTTTCACCATGAGCAAAATAACTGTTATTATCTATAACTTTATAAATGTTCCCAGCATTTGAATCAGGAAATTTATTGATTCTTTGAATCACATTAAATAGGTTTTTGGGACCGTCAGTTAAATATTTATTAATCTTAATATCAAACCAACTAGAAAAATACACCTTTCCTATAAATTCGGCAATCAGCTTTAGATTTTTAGTAGGTTTGGAAATGGATACATAATACCGCAAGATTTTGCATGCTAATGTTAGCCAACGAGAATGGTTCATAGGTCCAACTTCTAAAAAGGCCAAATCATCATCTATGTTCCTTGTGATTACACCCCAACAGATGCGATAAGCATAGTACTGGTCAGTCGATAAGTCATCAATGATTTTATTGTCTAGTATGACAAATTTTGGATTTGGAATTGGCCTAAACTTAGCAACACCCCATTTGGAAACATTGCCATTCAGCTGTGAGCCAATGGCTCCAGAAAATTTATCTGGCCCTTTGGTATTTCCATCAATTTTCATAAAAATATGCCTTAAAGGTAACTCATTTAGATGCAAAATGCAAATATCCCACTGTAATGGAACTCCTAGAAACATTTCCAAATATCTAATGGAACCACGTGAATGACCAGTATTGACATTGGTTCCATCTGCCTTTGCTAAGTTCAGTCTTGTTTGAAGCTCTGTTCCCTGTAGTGTTTTGAATATTCCATGAGCTACATCTATTCCCTTGGCGCTTTTTGGTGTGATGTGATCAAGGTAAAAGTCATCTGAAAATAGAAATTTCTAATAACATAGGTACAGAATATTTTATAAATATAGGTAGTTTAGTTTTCATAATTTATAGGTGCTTGATACTTAGTATTACCTACCTGGCTCACCAGTGATGACATATGACATATGACAATGTAGCAGGAGCAATAGCTGCACCAGCTCTATCACTTATTTGATACCTGAAAAAGAGATTTTTAGTACTATGTATAAGAAAAATAGCTTTCAATAGGAATTTGGTATGAATATATCTCAATGTCTAATGAAGCATTGATTTGTAAGATTGTTTTTTTTTTAATGACAAAACTACTTAAATTACCTGTCACACATTTCAGCAAGCATTCGTAGCCTTGTTCGATTTTGCTCAGAACTTGACATTTCTCCATTATAATCAGGATCTGAATCATTACTAATTGAAAATGACTCAGACATTTCAGCATCTTATTTCTCTATTTCTCCAGATACTTGAGGACTTTCTTCTTCAAGTCCTTGAAAAGAGCAGCTTGCTTTCATCTCAGAAGAATCCAGTTTCCTAGTTTTCTTTGAACTAAGACTTTCTTGAATAACTCTTTTTTTTTAATTTGGCTTCAGAAGGTGTTTCAGGAACTAGCTTAGAAGTGCAGTAGCCATGCCTGTTGGTTTTTTGATCCTGAAAATGGAAAAATTCTATAAAACACTTTTTATCTCTACCTACTGGATGTTAAATATAATTTTAAGTTTGAATTGAGAATTTGAGTAAATGCTTTAAAGCTGGGTCTAAACTTTTGATGTTATACTCTCCTTATAAAACTTGTAATCTTCATCTGTCTTTTTAATAGAAACTTCTTTTCAATTTCTGCTAGTTTCTTGTGGCCTTTTTGATGTACATCAAATAGTTGATTTGCCTCTTCTATAAAACCTGCTGCATCAGTTTCATATTTTTGTCCTCTTTTCTTTTGTCATAGTTCACAAATTTATAAAAAATTTCAATGTAACTGCTGAGCTTTGTTTTAATTTCAATGACAGATATTGGATAAACATTATAATTTACACATAGATTGAATAGTTCTACACTAACATCTCTCTGAAAACTGTCTTTCCTATAGTCTTTAAAGTAAAGACATCTTTCAAGCACTTGCTTTAAAGTGGGAAGTTTTCCAAAAGGAAATTCTTCTAAGGGTTTGAAGCATTCATCCACAATGTATTTATTTGATTTATTTGCTGTTTTTCTTGTAGACATCGCTAAATATATTAAAATTGATGATATTTATTTAATTATGTATCTGAAAAAAACAACCAAATAGATATTAAATGAGTCAATTTTGGAAAAGTCGATTTGTTTTTAGTTTTTCTGTAAATAACTTTTTTAAATATAGGTGTTACAAGAATAAACATTGTTTAAAATGAAATTCTGCATCTTTTAATGTACAATCTATACACATTGAACAAATATTAAGCATTTTATGAAGACTTTAAGGATTTTTAACCTAAGAAATTTGACAATTTTTATAGTTCTTTTATATAACCTCAAGTGGGTCGGCTAAAACTGGCAACCAAATTTTTTTTTTTTTTGTCATAAATCTTCATGTTGCATCAAAAGCCAAGTAATTAGAGGGGACACTTTTTTATTTTTAGGATTCGGCCCACCTTTAAATATATATATATATATATTTTTTTTTTTAGTAACACCACCACTTACGGGCAGAGGCCCTGATCTAGGAGGGGGTGTGCTCAATTTTTAAATCTGAGCAAGACGGAGCGAAGAGAATGGCTCACACAAACACGACCGACCAGTGACAGACCTGGGTCTCTCCTTAGATGGGCGAGTGCTCTCCACGCTGAGTATTACGGACTATCTTGGTGCTTGATCCATTCCTTCTTGACCTATACGAGCCGACTCCGCCGAATGTACGAAGAAAATCTTCCTAATGAACAAAATACGCCATTAAATTTCATATCCTTTAAGAGAAGAGAAAATTAGAAAAAGAAGTACTCAGCTCAATCAATCAATACAGAAGAAATCCTCCCTTTTATATGTAGTTCAATATCGGCGGTGAATGCATACTTTCTCATACTTTCTCATACAATGCATACTTTTTATATATATATATATATATATATATATGTAATAATATATATATATATATATATGTAATAACTCTTTAAGGGCTTTATAACAATATATATATATATATATATATATATATATAACTTAATATATATAACTATATATATATATATATATATATATAACTCTTTGCTGCTATGCTGCTGCTCTTTATCTGCTGTATAGTAACTATATATATATATATATATATATATAATAGTACTCCATTAAAATTGTTATTTGTAAAGAATTTAAATTTATGTTCGAACTTATGCTAAGAAGTTTGCGCAAAGCTAAATTTTAGCATAAAGTCAGAAAATGAATTATATAAACCCGCCTTGTCGAGATACTCACTCATAAGAATCCCTAAAGTTACTAATTCAGTCTTACTACCTCTCTCGGAAACTCAATCGCCCAAAAATAAGACTCAAGAAATTTTAATCTCAACTGGGAAGGTAAAGAGCCGGCCAAGTCACCGAGAAGCCAAATCTTCGACTCGCAAAACTCAAGAACGAAAGTCACCCAGAAGGGGAGGTAAAACATCGGCTAAGCCCAAGACTTATCAAAAATTTGAGAGAGAAAGAGTATCTCAGCAACGGGCAAACTTTTATTACCTTTATGGTAAATAAATACATCAGATAAAATTTGGATTTTTAAATTTCCACCATTAATTATATAGAGCCTTGCTCTCAAAAGAAATCACCAACTTAGCAAGTTCTTCCCTATATAATTGGTGAACCCGGAGAAAAACACCCAGAACTTCAATCAGTGCCTTCTGATAAGCAAAGGAAAACAATCGAAATGAAGAAAAAGAAAAAATAATACTAAAACTTCCAAATAAGATCACTTCAAAAAGATGACTCAAGCAAACATTATCGATACAAACTACTTCTCAATCTCAATAAATTTTGGATTATGGTCAGAAACTCGTTTTTGGAATCCACTACGAACTCAGATTTCTTTTCGAATTCTAAATGGTTCTGTGCCATCTCCCATTTTTAATACGTTTCCTTCGTATCAAGAAATTTACCATTAAAATAAAGAAACTAGATTTCAGGCAATTTTGCCTCTACAAATGTCCCACAATGTTTCTTTCATGCCCGAAGCTTTGAAAAATGTTTACGTTCGGTTGATCGAATCAAGAAAACATTAGAAACGCCTTATAATGGACCTTCCCTTGGATACACCGATTCGACCAATGTTGCCTATTAAATATTTATAAAAAAATTATCTCTACAATAAAAGACTAGATTTTATTCAATCTTCGCCTCTACATATGTCACGAAGCTTTAAAAACATGCACACATGTGGTGATCGAATCAAGAAAACATCAGAAGCTCCATTACTGACTGGACCTTTCCTTGTTATTCAACTATGCAATCGACATTCAGTGCCAACAGAAGAAGAATTTACGCCGAAATCCAAGACGTCAAGTGGCATTCTCCAAGCGAACTTATGTGCGATATATTTAATTTAAATATTTATATATGACATTATTGTATTTTTATATATTCAAATATTTGTATGTATGTTTAGATCTTCGGATGTAACCAGATATGCTTGTATTTGAATATTTTTGCATTTTATACTATTTTTGTCTTCAAATGTTTGTATGTCTACTTATGTCTTTGGACATAATTAGATATGCTTGCATTTGAAAGTACTTTTACTTTATGTATTTTACTTATTCTTTTTAACTCATTGAAATGTTCTATATATTTGTGAGCATTGTTAAATGCCCACAAATATGTATACATTTGAACGATGATTAGTTTTTTTAAATCTTGTATAATTATTATTACATACTTTCTCACTCCGTGTTTAGTTAGCGTTGGAAGTAATGTAGTACTCCATTATAATTATTTGTAAAAAAATTAAATTTATGATCGAACTTATGCTAAAGTTTGCGCAAGCAAAATTTTAGCATAAATCGAAGTGAAATAATATATAAACCCGCCTTGTTTCGACACTCACTTATAAGAATCACTAAAGTCACTAATTCAGACTTAAAAGCTCCCTCCAGGGAAACTCAATCGCCCAAGAAATAAGACTCAGAAATTCTAATAATCTCAACTGGGAGGTAAACAGCCGGCTAAGCATTACCGAGAAGCCAAATCTTCGACTCGCAAAACTAAAGAACGAAAGTCGCCCAGAAGGGAGAGGCAAAACATCGGCTAAGCAAAGACTTATCAAGAATTTGAGAGAGAGAGTACCTCAGCAACGGGCAACTTTTTATTACACTTTGTGCTTTAAATAAATACATAAAATAAAATCTGGATTTTAAATTTTCACCATTAATTATATAGGGCCTTGCTCTCAAAAGAAGCAACCAATTAGCAAAACCTCTCTCTCTCTCTCTCTCTCTATATATATATATATATATATATATATATATATATATATATATATATATATATATATATATATATATATATATATATATATATATATATATAATTTTTTTTTTTATTTCTCTCTCACACTCAATCTATACTCACTATTAGTGATGGGACGATTATGAAATTTTGCCGATGACGATGACGATTATTTGTAGTAAATTTTGCCGATGACGATGACGATGCCCATGCCGATGACCGATGACGATTATTTGAAAAAATATATATTGAAAAAAATTTATCTCTCTCTCTCTCTCTCTCTCTCTCTCTCTATATATATATATATATATATATATATATATATATATATATATATATATCTCTATATATATATATATATATATATATATACTGCTGCTATATATATACTGCTGCTGCTGCTCATATGAATATATATAATAACTATATATATATGTAATAATATATGTAGTAGATAAATATGTATATAATATATATAACAATATATATAATATATGTATGTATATGTATATATAATATAATAATAATATATATATATATAACAATAACTAACTCTGTATATGTATATATATAACATATATACTAATAATATAAATATATAATAATAATAATATGTATATAATAATAATATATATGTATATATAACAACAATAATAATATATATAATATATATATATATAATATGATATATATATATATATAACTAATATATATATATATATATATATATATATATATATATATATATAACTATATTTTTAACATATATATATATATATACTATCTTTCTGTTTCTTTTATATATATATATATAAATATATATATATATATATATATATATACTATATATATATATATATATATGCAAGGCTGTAGACAGGGGGGTCAGGGGAGGTTCAACCCCCCGAAATTATTTAAGCGATCAAAATTTTTGATTCCTTAAGTCTCTTAATTTTAATAATAATAATAATAATAATAATAATAATAATAATAATAATAATAATAATAATAATAATAATAATAAATAATAATAATAATAATAATAATAATAATAATAATAATAATAATAATAATAATAATAATAATAATAATAAATGTATAATAATAAGAAGAATATTATTTAATAATAATAATAATAATAATAATAATAATAATAATAATAATAATAATAATAATAATAATAATAATAATAATAATAATAACGTGAAGGTGTAAGATACTAACAATAAATAAGAATAGTAATAATAATAATAATAATAATAATAATAATAATAATAATAATAATATTTATAGTAATAATATTCATAATAATAATAATAATAATAATAATAATAATAATAATAATAATAATAATAATAATAATAATAATAATAATAATAATAATAATAATAATAATAATAATAATAATAATAAATAATAATAATAATAATAATAATTAATGAATATGAAAAGTATTTATTAATGGAAATGAGGAGACAGGTTTGTGATCCGTAACGATTTCTTAGGTGAAGTGGCTGTTCCTCACATATATATATATAATATTTAGACCAGGGACTTAAATGTAAAGGTTTCCAAGTTTGCAGATGATAGCAAATTTGCTACCTCAGTTAGGAATAATGATGGATGTATAAATATTTAAAAGATAAGGAGGGAGCTGTAATCGTTGATGGGATTAGCAAGTTCATTCCTTCTTCAACTAAATCTTTTTCTCTTCATAAACCATGGTTCGATCGTGCTTGTTCTCTGGCCATTCAGGCTAGAGACGGTGCGTATCAGGGGTGGAAAAATTCTCGTTCTCCAATCACTCTCGCCAATTTTCATTTAGCTAGAAATCGTTGCAGGGATACTCTTCGACGAGCCAAGCGGGCTTTCATCAAACGAAGTGCACCCTTCCTTGGTTCTCCTGCTGACAAATCTTTCTGGCCTCTTGCCAGCATCTCTTACAGCTTCTGTAATCTCTATCCTCCTGAAGGTTCTGTTGCTAATTCTCCAACTGAAAGGCCAATCTCTTCGGCCTCCTATTTTCCACTAACGTTGAGTTAGTAGAAAATAGGAGGCATTCTTCCTCCTCCTTCTCCTCTCAAGTGTCCTATGTCTTTGCCTGTGATTACATTTGATTGGGTGCATAGGCCCCTGAAATCTATGAAGGATAGGAATACGGGTGGCCCAGATGGCATTCCTCCACAAGTTTTGAGGGAGTGTGCTTCCGTGCTATCCCCGCCTCCCTCGTTCAACTATACTCCTATGTCTCAATACTAGCACTTTCCCTCAGTGTTGGAAGCTCGCTACATGTCCAACCTATTCCGAAAAAAAGGAAGCCGCTCTGATCCTTTTAACTATAGCGCTATAGCTCTCATTTGTATTCTATCTAAAATCTTTGAAACCCTTCTCAACTCTCACTTCTTAGATTATCTGGAAACTCATTCCATTCTTTCCGATAGCCAGTACGGCTTTCAGCGCTCGAGGTCTTCTGGCGACATACTTTCCTATCTAACCGATTTATGGTTTTCAGCTATTAGGAACTACGGGGAGACTTGCGTGGTGGCACTTGACATATCCAATGCATTTCTGACCGAGTATGGCTGCAATCACTTTCACTATCACTCCCCTCAGCTTCAGTTTTCTACTTTCTCTTTGCTTGGTATGCGCAGCTTTATCTCAGTCTCTCAATATCGGCTGTTGTTGATGGGGCGATTTCTTCCTTTTCTGTCAATAGTGGTGTTCCTCAGGGGTTCTGTCTTATCTCTACTTTATTTCTACTTTCATTAATGATCTTCTTACTGCATATAGCTCTGCTCACTTATGTAAAAGATGAACTTGACCTAGTTCTTCAAACTCATTTCGGAGTTCTGCTTCCTCTTTTTACTTTAAAAAAATTGCCTCTCGTCTTAATCTTTCCTATTCTATTCTCGCTGATCTGGATAAAATTTCGGATGGATCGTCTCAAGCCTTGAAATTCCAATTCTTTCAAAAACCCAACTTCTGCGAAATACCACCTACAAAACGCATTCCAGAGAAAAAAAACATCTCGCTTTGACAGTTCTCAATCTCTCTGTGACAATATAAAACATCCTTTGGCATGTAACATATGTAGAAATATGGCGACCTCATGTCACAACGTTTGCTAGAATCCTCAAAGAAACTAAGTTCTATTTGAACTGTTGAGACTTTTTATCTCTTCTCAGTTGCTCCAGCTAGAAGGGGGTCTCAACCCGCCCTTGTGGAGTACGCTCTATATCTGGGGAGGCTCTTGTTTTCACTTACAGCTTTGGACAGGAGATCGTCTGCAAAGGGCCAAAGAGGCTTGCTCAGCTGTTCTGTTGGTGCTTTTCTCTATTCGCAGGCACCTGGCAGCAGGAGTATAGAACTTATCATTTTGCGTACCACACCACTTTGAGACGCCCTCATGCTTTGCAGAAATTGCTGCCTCTATAGTTGTCATTTGTGACCTGAGTATTTGTTTCCCGCGAGGCTAGTTCAGCACGGCGTAATTTAGCTGCTTCTTTTACACCACCTCAATTCATAGCTGATTCTCTTCCCATCTTCTGGCATGTGCCACTGATTTAATTTTCCCTCACTTTAAAAATGAAGTAGCGCTTATCTGCACGTAATTTGCTAGGGTGGCACCGACATGCCTCCCTTCCCGGGCCAGAAGGGCTCAAGGCTGTGAGATAAGTGGAATTACGAGAACTGTAAAATCCTTAAGGTAGGGCTTACAGATACCAAAGCGCCCAAGTGAAACCCCAAAATCCCTATACTTGTCAAACATCATTAAGATTATCTACAAAGAAAATCGCTCTTCCAGCATTGCGTACCTGCCACAGATCCCGACCATGCTCCATTCGCAACCATACTTTTACTGTTTCAAACTTAATTTTAACCTTTAGACTTCCTAGCGCTCACACACACAAAATCTACCATGACTCTCTACCACAAGTCACTCATCAAGATTGCAACTCCTTTCTGTCCCCCTTTCATTCCTTTCCACACAAACACAAAACACATTTCACACCACACTCATTTTCACCTGTTTCTTCCATCTTTGTTTCAGTGCACGCTAGCAAATCAAATTTTACAACTTTCTAAATCATCCATCACCTCTCACCTCTTCTCCTTAACATTTATTCCTCTGACATTCCACGTACCCATACGGGTTCATACAATTTCGCCGAAAGATAGAACGCCTGCCCGATCAGCCTTCTCTGAGCCATGTGTATTGTGGCGAGGTAGTGATGAGTGGGCGGCCGATCCAGCTTCTGCCATCACTTGGATTTGCCTTCTATGACACGCAAGACATACGATGTCGGCAATTTTCTCCACACATAGGGATATAAGGGATAGGGATGTCTGTAAGATATATTCTAGAAGAGGGGTGTGGGTATAAGTATAATATGATATGTGGATAAAAGATGATGTCTCTAAGATGTTGTCTGGAGGGTTGAAGTGGCGGATATGAGACGCAGAACAGAAGGCGAACCATTAGGCACTGGAATGTCATACATGCCATAATCTCATATGGATATATATATGTATATATATAATAATAATAATACATATATATATATATATTCATATATATGTATATGTAGCCAATAACATAATATCTTTCTTATAATATATCTGTATATGTATCTGCCATAATAATAAATATTATTATATACATACTTATATATATATATATATATAAATATATATAACAATAACTTAATAATATATATATATCATATATACATATATATATATATATCTCACTTTCTTTATATATGTATATAAATATATATATATATATATATATATATATATATATATATATATATATATATATATATATATATATATATATATATATATATATATATATATGTATTGTATTAATGGCAAAAGATAAGAGGTGGTGGTGGGCAGCCGATCAGCTACCACCATCGCCCGGTTGCCGTATTACCATGACATAAGACATACGATGTCGGCAATTTTTTCTCACATAAGGGATATAAGGGATAGGGATGTCTGTAGATGTTGTCTAGAAAGGGGTGGCCAGGGTAGCGAAAGTATGTATTTTGATAATAATTAAAAGATGGTGTCAGATGTTGTCTGGAGGATGAGTGTGGATATGAACTGCAGAACAGAAAGGCGAACCATTAAGCACTGGAATGTCATACATACCATAATCCAAGAAGATAGGTATATATGTATATAATATATATATATATATATATATATATATACTATATATATATATATATATATATATATATACATATATATATATATATATATATATATATATATATATATCTTTTATAACTCAACCAATATATATATGTATAACATAAATATAACATAACCAATAATATATATATCATATATAACTTAATAATAATAATAATATATATATGTATAATAATATAATATATATATGTACTTATATATAATATATAATAATAATAATAATATATATATAATCAATGGCCATATATATAACCAACCTTATATATATATAATATAACCATATATACCACTGTATCTTTGCTAATAATATTATATGTATATATATATATATATGGCATATATATAATATAATATATACATATATAACCATATATATATATATATATATAATAATATATATATATATATATATATATATATAATATGTAATAATATATATAACTTAATATATATGTAATTTATAATAACAACATATATATCATAGCATATATATATACATATATATATATATATATAATAATAATAGCATATATATATATAATATATATATATTATATATATATATATATATCATATATATACTTACATAACATATGCCTGTATATAATATACCATATATGTATATATATATATATTTATATATATATATATATATATACATATATATATACATATATATATATATATATATATACTTTATAACTATATATATATATATATATATATATATATATATATATATATATAATGAGTTTAAATATTATCAAAGGATTTCATAATATTTGTTCAATTAATCGGCAAAATAATCGGTAAAAATTGACGGCGATGACGATGACGATGACGATTGGAAAAAATATGCCGATTTTGCCGATGACAGTTGACGATTAATCGTCCCATCGCAAATAACATATATATATATATATATATATATATAGCATAACAATAGCAATATATATATATATATATATATACTTCAAAATACTATATATATATATATACCTCTCTCCTGCTGAATAGTATATGTATGTAATAATATAATATATAATATCATAATATATATTAACAATAATAACCACAATATATAATATATAGCATATGTATATCTTCTTCTTTCTTTAACAACTAGCATATATAATAAATATAAATACACATAACTCTTTCTATATAGCATATGCATAATATATATGTATGTAATAATAATATATATATAATATAAATAAATTTTAATTTCTAATAATAATATAATATGTAATATATACTCATATAATATATATATGTTCATAATATGAATAATAATATGTATATATACTTCCTTAATAATATATATATATATAACAACTTAATAATAATAATATATGTATATAGCATATATATAACCTTAACAATAATAATATATATATATATATATATATTATATATATAACCTTAACCACGCCCTGCCATACTCTGCTGTATGTGCTTAGAAGGACGTTTATGGCGTGGTATCAAGGGAGTTCCCAACGGGGAATTCTTCAAAGCTTCGCTCCCCCCCCCAGCATCCTGATGCAAGGTCACTGCAGCAGCGATGCACCGCCGCCCTTTCCCGAGGAATCTGAGGATCGCTTTTGGACACTAATTCTAGGCTATTATTCATTCTATTACCCATCTTACCTCCATGTAAAGGCAAGCCATTTCCCCAAGTTGATACTCAGCTCCTCCTAATAAGCTGGGGTGAGCATAGAAGAAAACTCGGGATACCTGGGAATCAACTTGGTGCCCCATTTGCAAACAAAATATGAGAAGAAATTCAATCCTAAGTGTAGAAGATATGATCAGGATCCACGAAACACACACCTTTCACAAACACTTCCTCCTCTTACACACAGCTGGATATGTCAAATATGCAAGCCACCCACAATGATCAATAGTTCAATAACAGACCAAGAAACTCATAACATAAACATACTGCAAATTGACATAAACGAATTACATAATAAAAACAAAGAAATATAAATCTTTCTAAAACAACATAACATACAGTACACATAACACTAATTGAAGAAGCCCACCTACCTCAAAACCACCCAGATCCAAGTATTTTACAGATACGACTCAATTTATACACCACAAGTCCCAAAAAATCATGCACTACTAACACCTATGCACATAACTCAATACTAGGACAAATACTCACCTCAGTCACAACAGCATCACTAAACGACAATACCTCAAAAATCCAATCCTTCGCCACAGTGATCAATAAAAAGCTACATAACATAATAAACCTTTATAATAATCATCACATCTCACCACTGCCAAGTAGAAATTAAGACACCAAATCTAAACATACATAAACTCCTAATCTCTTGATGTATAGATTGAACTGTCCATCACGTATCTACATTAAAAATAAAGCCTCAAAAAAGGCAGATTAAATTCACTTAATATCAAATGTAGATCACAAACACATCCTCAACAATAGAACAAGATCAGAATTCTTTACCCTAAACCCAACATATAGAATAGCAAAACCATCCTCTAAAACACAAACCCAAACAGCAAACACAAACAGAACTAAACTCCGACCATCTCCCTATTATTATAAAAATACCAAAACAATTAATGCAATCAACCACTTCTTAGGAAAACATGATATAAACTACAAAAAGCAGACTGTAGAAAAGAAATTCTTGAGCTCATAGAAAGAAGATACAATTCATAACCATCTCCAAACACCTGTAACACTAACACAGTTTATTAAAAACTTTTACTTCACCAATTCAAAAGCAAAGCAACTAAACATACCTCGTTACCCTAAAAAGCAATACACCCGCAACACTCAACACCTAAAATCTCAAAACCTGACCAAAACAACGTAATCCTCCAAAATCAAAAATCAGCACAGCAAATTAAAAGAAAACAAATAATAACCCAAATTAATAATCCAAGCCAAAATATTACAAACTTAATTAAAGCACACCCCTCAAACAACTTTCAAACATTTAACAAAAAAAACTTTCAGAACACAAATAACATTAGAATGTGGAACACATGAATAGTGTCCTATAAAAATGCAAAATCTATTTTAATTCACGAAAATCCATGTGAAAATGCTGTAAGTCCAGCAACATCGAAAGGTGACAATCCAAGAAAAAGAGATCAACCAATGGCTTCAGCAAAAAATCAAATACAACTAAACCTCGACAAATAGCATTCAACCAATAATAAATAGCTAAATCTCAAATATTGTATTAAACACAAAACACTACTTATAGCAATGGACACAAACAAAGCTTTGATACAGTCCCAAGACACAATCTAATCCACAAAATAATATAATCAAACACCCCACTAACTTAAAGAAATGAGCATATCAGCTTTTTCATTAAAAAGAAACAAAGCAAAATACAGATCAACAACAGAAATCATTTACAGTATCACGCAATGGCGTACCTCAAGAGCTATACTATCCCCATTATTCAACTTTATTCACAGCCGACCACCAAAACCACAAACACAAACACACACCTACAAGAGATTACTTTGACTCTCATAACACCACACTATTCGTGAACCTTAAGACAATTCTAACCAAACATTATATCAACCAAACGTCGCTAACTGGCAACAGAATGTCTGCATCACTTAACAAATCATCCATCACACTAATTAAGTTTTCATAGTCGGTAGTTCATGTCAAAGGCTGACATGGATTTGGAATATCCATTACGTAGTTAGATTTTGACGTTTTAGGTGTCAATATAGTGGTTTCTAAGGTCTATGTCGCAGTCTTAGAGGTTATGGATCTCTAAACCATCTCGAAATCCAAGTCAAACGTCGATATGACTTAGGAATTTCCATAACTTTGTTGGATTTTGATACTTTATGTATTGAATTAGAGGTTTATGACATACGTGAAACCGATTTTGAAATTGGCGTGACCAAATTCTGAGTTTTTAGAATGGTGAAATAAAAGTCTTAGAACCCACACTTTTTACTTTCCTCTATCTAAGGGCGTTCTAAATGTTGTCTTTGATAGGTATTACACTTTGATAAAGGTATCATCAATTTCACGCTCAAGATGTTGGTATCTTTAGTAGGTTGGGCACTTTGTTAATAGATTTTGTTAGATAATACTACATTAACTGCTGATGATATGATAGAAAAAGTAGGGATAGGTTAAGTTTTGCTGCGTAATGATAGGACAGGTTGAGAATATTATAAGTTCCAAATACAATACTAGTGTCTTATTCATAGTTCCAAATGTTAATGTCATAAATAAATACAATAATATAATAGTATATATGATATATATATATATATATATAATATATATATATATATATATATATATATATATATATAATTTCACGGGTGGTTAGTAGGGGTGGTCCATCTGCTTGTCTTTCGGTGTGTGTGTGTGTGTGTGTGTTCAACAGTGCGCCAACGCAAAAGTAGCAGCTGCGAAACAACTTTGAACAACATCAATAACAAAACCAATCCAAACCAAACGACAACAACAGAAACAAAAAATCATTAAACACACTTAAGTACACACATAGGTACACTTACAAAATTTTAAGTACACATGCATAATAAGTACAGTGATAAGTAGCTAAAATTCGTTAAAAAAGGAGCAATTGCAGCCCAAATAAGGAGCTATTTCAAAAGGAGTGGGCTTAGTGACGCCACAATATCCAACATACAATCACAAACCCTAAAATCCTCTCTCTACTGTCATCCTAACTACTAATGCCTACAAAGAAATGGGGTGTAACATGTCTTTAAAACTTCACTTTCTGGATTCTCATCTAGACATTGTAGAACAAAATTTGGGTGACATAAGTGACGAATATGGGAAACGGTTCTACCAAGATATTTCCGTCATAGAAAAGGGTACCAAGTTGAATGGAGCTCAAATTTGCTTGCTGATTACTGCTGGGCATTAATGAGGGATCCCCCAGAGAGAAAATATGGCAGTAAAACATCAATGAAAACATTCTAACGTAAATTAATGATTAATACCATTACTTATATAGACATCCTGCCATGCAAAGTAAAAGCAATTCGTAGAAAAAATATAATGGATGATAGAGGAAATCCAAAGTCATTTCCGGTTTTCCCATTGTGTTTTACAAAAGATGGCCCCGTTTTCTGACGATCACAAAAAGAAAAATATTTTTATTTACCAGTTATATAAAAGAAAATTATATGACCTCATATTTATATCATTATTGCTCTTTTAGAAAGATTATAAATGAAGTGTACAGAATTAAGTGTAAATTATCTTAATTCTGAAGATAACATTTTTCTTTATAGATAATAATAATAAATTCACTGAGCCCCAGACAACTTACCCGAATATTTAATTAATAATTTTTTATATTTAATTTGTGCATTTTAATAATAATAATAATAATAATAATAATAATAATAATAATAATAATAATAATAATAATAATAATAATAATAAATAACAATAATAGTAATAATAATAGTAATAATAATAATAATAATAATAATAATAATAATAATAATAATAATAATAATAATAATAATAATAATAATAATAGGGAGAGAGATGTGGTAAACACGTAAAATAAATTACATCCCTTAAGGATGTACCGAATATGAAGGTATTTCACAACGTATACAGTATATATATATATATATATATATATAAGTTATTATATTATATATATATATAGTATATATATATATATTTTGCATATATATATATATATATATATATATATATATATATATATATATATATCAGGGTTGGTTCAAATACATTTTGTCAAATAAAAGTACTCTAGGAATTGTTCAAGTACAAGTACAATTACAAGTACTCATAGAATTTGTTCAAGTACAAGTACAATAACAAGTACATGGTATCAAGTACAAGAAGTACAAATACTTTATGAAAACTTGCATATATATATATATATATATTATATATATATATATATATATATATATATATATATATATATATATATTCTTATATATTTATATATAATGAAATAGTGTTCAACAATCTGAAAACATCAAGAACTTATTCAACGTGCCTGATGACCAAATATTATTATCAGTATTATTACTATTATAATTATTACTGTTATCATTGTTGTTATTTATTATTTTGTAATGTCTTTTCCTGAGGATGATGACAGTTTGAGTCATCGAAACGTTGAATAAAGTTCTTGATGATGTTCAGATTGTTAGTGCTTCTTTTCATTATAAAATTACGCTTCCTAAAGAATAGTAGCCGAAATGATATATATATATATATATATATATATATATATATATATATCACCATATATATATATTATTATTATAGTTGGTTATTGAAGAAGGAAGGCTGACATTATTGGTGCCAGCTGGCTGGCTGGCTACGCTATTGGCTATTGATATACTATTACATGGTTGCTGGTTGTTGGTTAGTTGAAGAGATATTATTATTGGCTATTATTACATTATTATTATATATATATATATTATTATTATTATTACATATTATATATACATATTATTATTATTATTATTATATTATACATGCGCGTGATCAAGGTTATTGTTGAAGAAGTAAAAGACATCTTACTTACATATCTTGTTCTTGATTACTATACGTATACATACATACATACATATAAAGGAGCACGGGTTGGTTGCAGCTGTTGAAGAAGAATTCGTAAGAGCGAAAGATAAAGCTATATAAATATATATAAATATATATATATATATATATATATATATATATATATATAGGTATATATATATACATTCACAAAAAAAAGAAGACAAAAAAATATATATATATATATATATATATATATATATCATCATCACCACCCATCTTATCTCCCCAAGACTGGAGGCAAGGTGCGTAACATATACCGGAAACATAAAAATAGTAGAAGAATATGAAGCAAGTGAAAAGAAAGCCCAGCCTTACCTCCCCCTTTATGCCAATTAGTGAGAACCAGCCGCAGTCAGAAAAATCCACTCTGTGAGCTTCACGGACCCCCAAGTGATTGACCCTCAACCAAGTGATTCCCTGTCAATGGGAAGTCTATTCCTGCCCAGTAGGGCTACAACCATGGGTCTCTCGCCACAAACCCACCATTCACTCCTGTTATGCACCTTTCTTTCCCGCCCCTAAGCCAAACTCACATTTCTCTCTCTTCCAGGCATTCCTTTTCTGACTCATTCCACTTTTTTTCTCTTCTGTCTCCCCATCCGGTCGATTCTTAAATACTTGTCAATGATACATCCGTTTAAACCGACCGTCTGTCATCCCTCCTTTCCACATGACCAAACCATCTCAACGTACTTTCATTATTCTCTCATTTTACCCAATCTCCGCACCAAACAACTCTCTAATACGTTCATTCCCTATTTTATCAATTTTTTCACACCTAACAAGCCACTAAGATTGTCCATCTGAACACATTGTACTTAGATTTAAACCCTATTCCAGACCATAGTCCCAATTACTATACATTAACACGGGTAACAACATACCTCATGTAAGACCCTAGCACTTCAACACTTAGTCCCTTTACATCCACCAACGATTTAACTCCGACCATCCACCTTAGTGCCATCTTCACAATTTTCCTACTACACTTGCATCATCCGCTCCCTTTAATTCAACATATATCCTAAATATTTAAATTCAGACACTTTTTCCAGCTGTTCACCATCTAACAGCGCACCTCCACACTGAGTCTCTTCGTCCTCACTCACAACCACATATAACCTTACTTTATCTACGTTTACTTTCAAACCCCTTTCTTTTACACACTCCTGGGCCAATCTCGCTACCAGTCGTCTCAAACTCTCTTCAGATTCGCTTCACACAAAAACCAAATCCTCATAAATATAATAGGTAGGGAATCCTCCACTCATCCATTCTCCATCATCAGAGGCCTGAGAACCTATCCCTTGTCACCCCTTTACCTCTAATTCTTTCATAACCTCATCCATATACAGATTGGATTGCCAAGGAGACATACCAAATCCCTGTCTCACTCCGCTATTAATATTAAAATAATCACTTTCGACTCTATTTATTCTTACACACGCTTCATTATCGTCATAACTTTTGATTCTATTCAGAAGCCTACCACCAACACCATATATCACTAATACCTGCCATAAAGCTTCCCTATTAACTCTATTATACGCCTGTTGCAAATCCATAAATCCTAAATATAATTTATTCTTCTCCCCTCCCTCATTATCCCCCAATCATTTGTTTCAATGTACAGATTTTGATCCACACATCCTCTACCACTTCTAAACGCACCTTATTCTTCCCCCAAATTAGTTCTTCGTACCATCTGACGCACCTTTCTTACCAGGTAAATATCAACATATATCTTCCCTACAACACTCAATAAACTAATTAGCTCTCTATAATACTTACAGTTACATTTTTCCCACCCTTACATAGCAGCGGTACTAATATGTTGACCTCCTCCACTTCGGAACCATACCCTCCATAAACGTTTTTGTTATACAACTTCCAAATACAATGAATCACCATCTCGCCATAGCAGCAGTATATATGTAAATATATATATATATATATATATATATATATATATATATATATATATATATATATATATATATATATATATATATATATATATATATCTATATAATATGTTTTTGTGAGGTGAATATGAAGAGAGTTTGAGAGGAGTAGAGAGATTTGGAGGGTGTGTAAAAGGAGGGGTTTGAAAGTAAACGTAGATAAGAGTAAGGTTATGGTTATGAGTGAGGACAGTCCTCGGTGTGAAGTTATGCTAGATGGTGAGCAGCTGGAACAAGTGACTGAGTTTAAATATTTAGGATATATATATGTTGGACGAAAAGGGAACGAATGATGCCGAGTGTAGTAGGTAAGTTGTGAATTCAGGAAGGGAGTGGCTGCTGGTGCAATTAAATCCTGGTGGATGTAAAGAGACTAAGTCTTGAGTGCGCTAGTCTTGCGTGATGGTAAGTTGTTACCTGTGTTAATGTATAGTAGTAAGATTATGGTCTGGAATAAGAGGTATAGATCTAAAGTACAATGTGTTCAGATGGACAATCTTAGGGGCGTGTTAGGTGTGAGAAGAATTGATAAAATGAGGAATGAACGTATTACAGGGTTGTATGGTATGAAAAAAGGGATAAATGAGAGAATAAATGAAAGTATGTTGATGGTTTGGTCATGTAAAAGAATGGATGATAGTCGGTTGGTTAAGTGGATGTATAGTGGTGAGTGTAATGGGAGAATCGACTGGCTGGAGACCGAAGAAAAAGTGGGGTGAGTCAGTAAAAAGTATGTCTGGAGGAGTGAAATGAGTTTGGCATGGCAAAAAGTGCATAATAGAGTAAATGGCAGGGATTTGTGAGTGTGTATGGTTGTGGCCACCTGGGCCAAGGGATGAACCCCACATTGGCGAGATGCCATAATGAGGGTCCGTCGCGGTCCCTGAACCTCTAGGGTGGAGTTCCCACTCAATAGGTATAATAGGAGGTAAGGGATGGGCTTTCTTTTCGAGACTTGTGGGCCAGATTCTTCTACTACTTTTGTTTCTGGTACATGTTACGCACCTTAACTCACGCTTAGGGAAAAAAAGGTTGTTGATATATATAGTAATATATATATATATATATATATATATATATATATATATATATATATATATATATATATATATATATAATGACATACTTTACATTCATAAATGGAAATTTATTTGGAATTCATTAATAAAAAATAATAATATCAATACGTAGAAAAATGATTAAAAGAAAATAAAAAATATTGGCAAGTTAAAAATGCAAAAAGTACTTGCAAGTACCAAGCACAAGTACCAAGTACAAAAGGTACAAAAGGCTCAAGTACAAGTACAGTGGTTTTAGAAACTGCAAGTACAAGTACAAGTACTCCAAAAATGTACTTAATGGTACAAGTACAAGTACAAGTACTTGAACTTGAACCCCAACCCTGATATATATATATATATATATATATATATATATAGAAAGAGGTAGCAAAATATAAGCATATTGCTGTCGGAGAGTTATATTATGATACATGAATATATATATATATATATATATATATATATATATATATATATATATATATATATATATGGTTAGACAAAATTATCTTAAGAACCTTTTCAACATCATATAAACATTTTAATCTTTATTAATAGGGTGATTATATAAAGAAATTAAAGTTTACAAATAAATATTCGGTCTAAAAACTTCGCCATAACCCTAAACTCCTAACTCTGACGTCTGACGTCACTATCAATACTTTGTAGACAAAAGATGAATTGTCGCCGTGGCGTAGAATGAATGGTGAAAGATACCCGACGAAACTTTAAAACTGGAGGCCAGAGGGTAGAAGACAGGTGAGAAAACCCAAAAAGAGATTGAGTTGGATCTGCAGTGGCTGCAAGAGGACTCGCACTGGAGGAGGTGGAAGAGCACAAGCTCCGTCAGAACAGGGAAATATGGAACGGCAACATGCATAGAGACAGGACTCCTTAACAATGGAAAACCTTTAATTCAATCCTGTAACATTTAATTGCCTTAAAAAGAAAACATTTTAATTTTTCATTAAGGTGATTATATATATAGCAGCAGCAGCAGTTGGTGCTATTATTGAGCATATATTATATATGCATACATATATATTATTATTATTATTATTATTATTATTATTACATGTATATGGTAATTGAAAGTATTATTATTATTATTGCTGCTATATATATATATTATTACATATTATTATTGGTTGGTTATTGAAATATATACATAGCATGAAGATATATGTTATTATGCCATAAGAAGATATATATATATTATTATTATTATGGCTACATGGCTACATTGGCTATGCTGAGTTGTTGTTAGCATACAGCTATTGAAGTTGGAAGAAGCTATACAAGTGCTGGCTACTGGGCATACTGGCTACTGCTGGCTGCTGGGTTGCAGGTCGTATTCAGCCACAACCATATCCTCAAACTACAACAGCTGGCCAGGACAGGAATACATTGTGCTGGAATGCTGGTCCAATTTAGTGCAAAAATAAGAAAAAATAATAATAATATTATATCTCAAAACTACAATAGCTACAGTGAAAAGGAATACATTTTGGAATCCTCGTGTAAATTTGATAGGAAAATGTAAAAAATAAAAATAAAAAATTATTGTTAATAATATAGTAATATGATTAGGGCCTATTTAGAGACCTTTTTATTGGTTACTGTTAAAATAAATAGACTTCTATTAAATTTTGCTTTTTTTTTTTAACTCAAAGGAATACCCCCTAAGGGGGTATAATGCACCGAGTCGAACTACATGGGTAGTAACACCCAGTGGCCTCCGGAACCCCCGCTCTTGGTATTTGGGTGTCGCCCCCCCCTACGGGGTATGGGAAAACGTCCCCCTGTGTTCCCGTCGGCTCGAGCCCCTCAAATTGTCTTGCAATACTTTTTACAATAATAGCAGTATGATATATAGCATATATATATATATATGGGTATATATATATATATATATATATATATATATATATATATATATATATATACAGCAGAGTTATATATATATATATATATATATATATATACATACTATGTCCCAGCACTTCCAAAAAAAAAAGAATAATTTTTATGTTTAATTTTTTTTTTTCATTTTCCGAACCAAAATTTTACAAGGATTCCAAAATGTATTTCATTTTGCAGCTTTTGTAGTTTTCGAGATATGATTTTTTTTTTTTTTTTTTTTTTTTTTTTTATGTAAGCATACTTCCTCGGTAAAAATTTGCCAGGATTCCAGCAATGTATTCCTTTCTTCCGGTAGCTGTAGTAGTTTTTGAGATATGGATTGTATCTCTTCGCGGGGGCCATAGTATATATATATATATATATATAGTATGGTTATATATATATTATAGGCAGAGATGAGAGTTGTTATATATATATATATATATATGTTAGCAGCATATATATATATATATATATATATATATATATATATGCCCCTTGTATACAAGATTTCTATCGTTTTGATTTTTTTTTGTTAACATATTGCTAGTATATGATACAAATTATCAACAATGAATTTCAGTGGTGATAGACATGATTCAAAGTTCGAAATATTTTAAATATTTTTTTAAAAATCACATTTATATCAAAAAAAATTTCAAAAATTAAATATCTCGAAAAGTACGACACTTGCAGAAAAACCAATTACATATTTGAAATCAGCGTATAAAGCGTATTACAAAAAATGTAAAAATATATTTTAATAAAATAAAAACATCTCAGAAAGGTACGACACTTACAGAAAACAAATTACATATTTGGACACCGTAAAGTTTATTACTAAAAATGTAAAAAAAAAAAAATATTGAGCTCGAGCCGACGGGGGGGCGTTTTTCATACCCCGTAGGGGAGGAGCGGAGGAACCCCCGCGACACCCAAATACCAAAGAGCGGGGGTTCCGGAGGGGAGAAATAGTCCTACCCTGTCGTTCCCCGGAAGGCCGAGAGACCCCGACTCCTGCCATCTTTGCGGATTACCCTTGAGTATTCCTTTAGTTAAAAAAAAAAATTAAACTTGACGACGTAAAACGTAACAGGTCCTGTATATTTGAATCATGTCCGTCACCCTCCTTAAATTGATTGTTAGGATCATATACTAGAAATATTATAAAAAAACAAAAAATATCAAAACTAATCAAAAAAAACAAAAATATCAAAACTGACCGAGTCGTGCAAACATAAGTAACCGATATAGGCAGGTATATATGGTTATTAGAGCAGGCATATATATATAGTAGTTATATATATATATATATATATATATATATATATATATAGAGTATATATGCATATATATATATATATATATGGTACTTAGTTCCGTAGTACGGTTTTTAACTAAATGTATAACAGATTTTCAGTATGCATTCACGAAACAATACCAGAATGCGCTGGCACCTAAAAACTTCCTCTCGCTTTCAAAGCACGCAATAGTTGGCAAGACCGACTCAGACTGAGCTGGCGCGGCCGTCTCTTTTTTCAGTTGCTAAAGTGAACCCGCTTTTAGTTCCCTGCACTATTCTAAGCTATTAGTGATGTTTTTAGTGCCTGTGATATAAATGCATACCTATAAAGCTCCCATGCTTCATATGTATATGGCGGTATATATACAGCAGCAGGCGTTGTTGCTAAGTTATAAGATATATATATAGATATATATGCTATATATATATATATATACCCACTATTTTTCTCTTGTGTGAGTGGGATAGTTTGAAACAGTCATGAAATAACGTGCTTAGTGAATTTGATTCAGCCACCGGAGTGCTCGAATTCACCACTCATTTATGTTATATATATATATCGTAGAATGTTAGATCTGGCTACCTGTTGTAAAAGTTGTATAACTATATATATATATAGAAAGTAAGTTATATATATATATATATATATATATATATAGTATATATATATATATATATATATTACAGTTATATATGCGTATATAGTTATATATGTATATATATTATTACGAATGAAACAGCCGGAATCTGAAAGATATATATGTATGTATTGATTCTAAAATTTTACAGCTATTTTATACCTATGTTTTTATGCTGGAGGAAACAGTCTCTCGCTGCCGTTAGGAATGAGAGAATTCCACTTTTGTTTGTAAGGAAAGAGTTTTAAAATAAGTAGAGGTAAGAAACTTTTATGCTTAATTTAATGGGAAAAGAGTTTAAAAAATAATTTCTTACTAATAATATTTATATATATATATTTTGAAAGTACAAGATTAAAATGCATATGGCTATATAAAAATATAAAAATATTTAAATGTTACGTTACCAAAAGCCATTATTTAAATGTGTTCCGAAATGTTAACATTATGAAAATTATATGGTTAATGAATTTGATACTAACCACATTTTTATATTACTCCCATTATATGTCTCTAATTTTTTATGTGATGTTTTCCAGGCTGAGTTCCTGGGTCGTGTTTCATGTTTAAGGTTAAAAGTCTACGATTGTAGCAAACAAATAAATATTTTTCATAAGAAGACTCATTCTTGCCCTGTGTGCCGAGTCGTAATTAACCATTGGAGAAAAGAGAAAATTTCCATAGTGGCAATCTGATGTCCAGGATATCCCGTTCCGTTACTTCCGAGATGCAATTTGGTCAGATGACGTTTCAAGGGTCCGAACCCCGGACCGAAGCCCCACGACTCAGTAGCCTCTACTTATTCGACGGCATTGAGAGATGCATAAGTAAGAATTTAGATGTGATCAAACAAAGATTTCATCACATCTAATACCATAATTATATATATATATATCAGCAGCAGCAGCATATATATATATATATATATATATATATATATATATATAATATATATATAGTATATATATAAGAAGAGTTATATATATATATGGTATATATATATATATATATATATATATATATATGGTATATATATATATATATTTTATCCCTCCAAAAGAAAAGCTTTCATACTTAGTAGTCAAACGTTTAAAAATAGGGAAAAAACTAGCTAGAGAACATTTTAAAACCATAAAATTATTTTTGACTTCCTTTATTATTATTATTATTATTGTTATTATTAGTTATTATTATTATTATTATTATTATTATTATTATTATTATTATTATTATTATTATTTGTGATATTAGGTTAACGAGAATGATTCAAGGACTGCCTTTCGTTCTCATTACCCCTTTTATGGCCGATGTTAATTAAAATAAAAAATTTTCTTACTATATTGTCCGAAAAAAGTGCAGGAAGTAAGTGTATAATTTTTATTTTATTATTATTATTATTATTATTATTATTATTATTATTATTATTATTATTATTATTATTATTATTATTATTATTATTTGTCATATTAGGATAAATGGAATGATGCAAGGACTTGCATTCATGATAAAGATAAAAAATATAGCTGATAGCTTTAAGATGAAAATTCATAAATTTTGTCCGAAAAAAGAAATTTTTGTTTTAATTATTATTATTATTATTATTATTAGCATACTAGTGGATAACGAGAATGATTCAAGGACTTCCTTTCGTTCTCATTACCCCTTTTATGGCTGATAGCTTTAAGATGAAAATTCATAAATTTTGAAAAATATTTTTACATTAATAACATAATTAATTTGTATTTGTACTAATTAATATGAATGCTATACTATATGTGTATGTTATATAAAACAAATTAATTATAAGGAAATCATAATTTGGGGGGAGTGGGAGATACTTTTAAGGGTGAGAAATATCAACATTAATATTAGCTATAAGCAAACTATTAATTCTCTCTTATTTCTTCATCCCTTTCTCTCTTCCTTTTTCCCCGCCAATTTGCAAAATTTGTTGGTCTGAAGCATTGGTTTGTGGGAGGAACAAGGAGTGCCAAGGCCAACAAATGAACCCACTGCACGCACACACATAAAAAGAAATTGTCCGTTCTCGTGTCTGAGGGAGCGAAGGCGTTTTAACGAAATTGAAGCCACAGACCAAATCGAACGTAACCAAACTTTAGGGAGTGGTATTCACGTTTATATAAACACTCGCTCAAAACCTCACACAAAACGCGACATATATAAGAAAGAAGAAGAAATTCTTGAACAAACCTTTTTATTCCGTACTTTTGAAATCTTTTATATATATATTTATTATTATTATATA
This sequence comes from Trachelipus rathkii, assembly GCA_015478945.1. Taxonomy (NCBI): domain Eukaryota; kingdom Metazoa; phylum Arthropoda; class Malacostraca; order Isopoda; family Trachelipodidae; genus Trachelipus; species Trachelipus rathkii. Next base: position 27,208 of record JABUQX010100432.1, read on the forward strand.
TTATTATTTTTTATATATATATATATATATATATATATATATATATATATATATATATATATATATATATATATATATATATATATATATATATATATACACGTAAGCCCAATGTAAGTATTATAATTTGTTTTTTTATGTACACCAAGTATAAGTGATAAATCTTTAAGCAAGAAATTAAGTTTAATTTGTCCCCATTATATATATATATATTATTATATTATATATAAAGATATATTATATAGCTATATATATACATATATTATTATATTATTATACATATTACATATTATTACATATACATATATAGTAGTAAAGCAATGAAAATCTGAAACTAGCATTGCTTGAGCTCTAACACGAAGCTGGAGCCGCTGTTTAAACATCCTACACCACTTAGGTATGGTATGTATATATATATATATATATATATATATATATATATATATATATATATATATATATATATATATATATATATATATATATATATATATATATACAGTAGTAAAGAATACATATCCGGAACCGACATTTTCCGAATTCCAATCACAAGTCGAAAGTGCCAATATAAATACTTTATATGAGTATATATATATATATATGTTATATATATATATATATATATATATATAAGTATATGTATATATATATATATATATATATATATATATATATATATATATAGTAGTAGTAAAGTATATGTATAAGTAAAGCAACGATATTTTAGTATTTAAACACTATATCAGCGACGGAGTTTGCGCGTTTAGAAATAGTTTAAGTACTGTACGTGAATATAGTGCATTATTTGCAATTACGATAAAACAAAATGGCGGATAATCAGAATTTAGGAGATAATGGTAGCGACCATGAAGAGAGAGATAATGAAAATATCGAGCCGAATGAGGGTAGTACTGACGAAGGGCATAGCCAAGAGCAAACAGAAGGAGGGGGGGGGCGAGCACGAAACGCCTATAGCTCAAGGGAGCGCACAACCTCCCGCGGGGGTTCCCCCTGTCTCAGGTCCTCTTGATGGAGCCAGTCAGAATCCCTACGCCACTTTTCTTGGTCAAGCAACCCCCGCCATGAAGGAGCAAGAGCCTCCACTGAGAGCCGAGACCCCACAATATATGCAAAAGACAATTATGCTGGATAATACGTTGAATTTACAATTAAAGCCTGCCGCTACTCAAACGACTGTAAAGAAGAAGACCCAAAGGAATTGGGGTGGTGTCGAACCCCATACACCCTATGGAAGCAAGTGGGAAGGTACACAAATACCGGAAACCTCCCCACCGGGACCTGAAGGTTCCCCAACGTTTCAGAATCAAACAAGAGGGACAAACATACCCCCTGCTGGGCCTAACGTCGCTCAACAACAAACAAGCATCCTCACGGGAGGAGTTATGGGAGGAAACACCAATGAAGGTGCTCCAGCAGGACAGAACAACGCAAATTATGGGTTTTTACCAACGGGGACGATGCCCCAACCTCTCTATTATACAGGTGTGCCACCTGGTAATTACACCATGCCTAACCAACCTCATCCTTACCCAGGAGCATGGCAAGGGTATTCTTACCTGCCTCCACAACCAATTGGAGTTCCATATTACCCAACTAATCTGTTTAACACCGCTTTTCCTGAGATTCCCGAAAATCTGAAATTATTTGGCAAACATCTTAAAACGAGAATGTGGAAGGGAATTTTATATCACGACTTCATCGTTTCCTTGAATGAAAAGCTAGGCGCTTTAGGTGCATTAACTGAAAGTCAAAAGATTACTTTTGCAAAGTCTGCCATATCATCCGATCAGAACAGCGAGGCTAGAAAATACGTTCTTAGAGATAACTCCTTCTCAAAATTTACCAGATTAGAAGACTTTCTCGCCCAGTTAAAAACTTTCTTACAACCGGAAGATAAGAAAACCATTTTCGACTTAATGTTGGAATTTTTAGAGTACCGAAGAGAGAGAGATTCAATCTTCACTGATTTTGTGTTAGAATTAAAAGAACGGTTAACGAAGTATCAGAGCCGCCTTCACGATCTGGATGATAAAGCAATGTTCAACTCAAGGCAGATAAACCTATTGGTTACAGGGAAGATCATTCAAAACATAAATGAGAGGAGAGATGGAGAAAGATTAAAAGAAAAAATCCTTAGAATTCGATACAGAGATGAGCTTAAATGAATTGATAGAAAAGTTGTCTCAAATTTCAAATGGAGCTTTATTAAAGGATGACAACAGAAGACAAACGGAACTCCGCACCACCAAAGTGTTTTTAGCTAAAGAGGAATCGTGAAAATAAACAGAGGTTTGAGTTACTAATTCCCTGTAAATAGGAAACAATAGGAGCCATTTCATAAGCCTAGGTATGAGGATAAGAGAAGGGAGGAGGTGAGACCCAGTTACACTCCTCAAAGGAGGAGAGAAGAGGTAAAACCGAGTAATACTTTTCAAAAGAAAAGAGAAGAAACGAAATCAGGTTATGGTCCACCCAGACATGGAGGCATTTTTAAGAGAATGACAGCACAGGAGATAAGAGACCAATATATCTGTTTCCTATGTGAACAGGTGGGACACTCTTCTAAAGCTTGCCGCTGGGAAACACCATTCTGCAGAATCTGTCGAGCTTATCATCGAAGGGGCTCGCAGGCTGGCTGTAAGGGAGCCCCACCATGGAGACCTAACCCCGAAGCAGACGTAAATTTCAATCCTTATAATAGTAGAGCGGATATGGAAAGAGGGTTGAAAGCTAAGAGGCCAGAGATCTATAACTCGGATAGGCGAGGGCCTAGGACCTTTCCCAAGAAAAATGAAGGGTATAGACCCCCCGATGGGAAAGAGAAGAAGAACACAAGAGTGTATGTGACAGAAAGTACACAAAGAAGATTTGAGGAGAACGAAGAAGAAGGAGATAGATTTTTAGAAGGAGATAGATTTTTTGAGGGAGAATTTTCCCATCCAGGAGAAAGGATAGAGGAGGAGATAGTGGCAAGGAGAGGATCCGAGTAAAGCGGAAATTTAGGAAGAGAGAAAAGAGATGGGCAATTAGAAAAGAGAGAGAAGAAGTCGTAAAATCATCTTTCAAATTAGGAAGACATTTTTACGCGAATGTCCATTTGGCCCCTACCGTGAGTAGTAAGGAGGCCAAAGCATGTGTGCTCGTTGATACAGGATCATCGGTCAGTCTCATAACGCCCAGGCGGCTAAAGGAGCTGGAGATTGAGGGAAATTTCAAAGTACCCCTCCACAAGACCGATTTG
>JABUQX010100433.1:0-2500 GCA_015478945.1 Trachelipus rathkii
CGCTTCTCTCCATACACCCTCCTAGATTATGGGATCTGCCCGTGAGTGTGGTGTTTATCTTCTGTAATATATATATAAAAAACAAAAAAAAAAAAGAAAAAAAATATCTGCCTCCATATACATATCAGATTTCCGGCGTGGGATTTAACATTTCATAAAAGTGAAATAAAACTGTGAAGAGTCAAATTTAAACTATAGTAATAAAACGGCTTCACACCTTTAAAAAAATATTTTAAAAAAAGTTTAAATCTATATAAACTAAAACTCAACACAACCTTACTTAACGTATCATATCCTCACTTAAATGCAATTCTATTTTTATATTTATAATTTATTTCAATTTTTTACATTGTTTAAAACGCATCTTTAGCAACTACATGCGCTTTATACATTTTGTTCGATAGGTTTTTTAAAAAATTGACAAGCTTAACTGGAAGCAGTATAACCGACATGAGCCATATATATATATATATATATATATATATATATATATATATATTATTATGTATATATATATATATATATATATATATATATATATATATATTAGTGATGGGACGATTGACCGTCATCGGCAAAAAAATCGGCATATTTTTAAAATCAACATCGTCATCGGCAATTGGCCGACTATTTTCAATGATTAATTGAACAAATATTAAGAATTTTGAATAATAATAAAAACAATAATAATAATAATAATAATAATAATAATAATAAAATAATAATAATAATAATAATGATAATAATAATAATAACAATAGCGCTGGCACACAATAATAATAATAATAAAAATACACACAGAGAGAATATATATATATATATATATATATATATATATATATATATATATATATATATGTATATATATATATATATATAGTATATATATGGTGAGTATATATATGGCAGAGAAATATATATACCCATTTTGCTTATGGTATGTATGACATTCCAGTGCCTAATGGTTCGCCTTTCTGTTATGTGTTCATATCCACACTCATCCTCCAGACAACATATCATATATACATATATCCACACCCCTCTTCTAGACAACATCTTAAAGACATCCCTATCCTTTATATCCATACGTGTAGGGAGAAAAAAATTGCCCACATCGTATGTCCTGCGTCTCGTAGAAGGCGACTAAGGGACGGGGGTAGGGTTGGGTCAACGGCCACCACTTCATCTTTTGCCAGAATGTTAATGTATGCCTCGGAGAAGGTCGTGATCGCAGTAGGCGCCCTTCTATCCTTCGGCGAAAATCGTATCTGCATATGAAATGTCAGAGGAATAAATGTTGAGATGAGGAGAGAGGTGATGGACGTATTTAGAAAGGGAAAATTTGATTTGCTCGCTGTGACTGGAAACAAAGATGAAAGGAAAAGGTGAAAAATGGTGTGGTGTGAAATGTTTGTGTTGCTGTGGAAAGGAATGAGAGGGGATAGAAGGATTTGCAATTTGATGAGTGAGTTGTGGTAGAGAGCTATGGTAGATTTCGTGTGTGTGTGAGTACTGGAAGTCTAAAGGTTAAATTTAAGTTTGAAAGGTCAAAATTTGTGTGGTTAGGCACATGATCCATCTGGAGAGCAATGCTGAAAAGAGTATGATTTTCGGGGATAATCTGGAATGATGTTTTGGATGGGGGGAATAGGAGATTCAGTTCATTTGCCAAATATCTGCCCATTCAAGCGATTTTTTTTTTTACAGCTGTCACCACCCCACTCACCGGCAGAGCCCTATATTCAAGGAGGGGGTGTAGTACTTTCAAAAGTTCAAGCGCAAATTACGCATATGAGCACAGACCCAGGCTTTAAAGTGAGGAGATTAAATTCAGTAGGAAATACAGAAGATGGAAGGAATTCCACAAAACAGAGGTGGTGGGAAAGAAGGAAGCACCACAGCAAACTAGCCTGGAGTTGCCAATGTCAACACAATACTCGTGCGCAGATACAGCACCTATTGTGCTACGAAGGCGTCGTGAAGGTGGTGGTACGTGATAAGTTTCCTCGAGCACTTGCCGCTGCGGTACCTATAGGATAGAGATAAAGCACCAACATCGCTTCGCAAAGATAGAGGGTCAAGTGAACTGGAATGTACAGAACAGTTTATAAGCCTTTTGCCGCTGACTCGACCCCAACCAAAAGCCGGTGAAACCAGCATTCTCCCCAAGATACATGAGAGAGCATACTTCATACATGGGCGGATGAGACCTTTGTATAGCGGAGCAACTGAGAAAGGAGGAATCTCGCAGTCTAAACAGAACCTCCAGTTCTTTGAGGCCGCCCTATAAACCGTTGTGATGTGAGGTTTCCATTTTGTTCATGTTACGGCCAAAGATGTTTATATTGTCAACAGGAGAGACGACAGAAACCAAATGAAAGAGAGAGACAGGAAAGTTAGAAGGCATTTTGGAGAAGGAGATTTGTAAAAGTTAGTTTTAAAGAATTGAATTTACAAAGTTATTTCTATCCATCAGCGAGAATAAAATCGGAAAGATTAA
>JABUQX010100433.1:7500-23193 GCA_015478945.1 Trachelipus rathkii
TACCAAAGTGTCAACCTCAGTAAGGAATGGTGATGGATATATAAAGATTCAAAATGATCTTTATAAATTTCTTGGGTGGGCATATGAGTGGCAAATGAATTTTAATAGTAAAAAGTTAAGATTCTTCACCTAGGTTACTCAAAGGTTTTAACTATGATATGAATGGGAATTAGCTTGAGAGTGTGGACCAAAAAAAAGATGTGTGATTATAAGTAGTAATTTGAAAGTAGCTAATCAGTGCTAGGAGGCAAGGAATAAAGCTAATAAGATGCTAGGTATATTAAATCTCAATGTCGTTTACAAGAAGCAAAGGAAGTTACAAATGCAAACTATATGCTTTATCTGTTATACCAGTATTTGATGACCTTTAACGGACCCTGACCTAAGGAAAGACAAATATATGCTAGAGGGAGTGCAACGTAGAGCAACAAGGATGATTTCTGAGTTTGAGGGTAAGACCTATGTATGAGGATAGGCTGAAAGAGTTAGGGATGTTTTCTGTAGAAAAGCGATTTCTCAGAAGGGACATGATAAAAGTCTACAAAATATTTACATCTATTGGTAATACGGAGACCAATAAATCCTTCACAGTAGACCAGGGGGCAAAGCAAAAAAATTAAGAAGGAATGCCATCTTGATATAAGAAAGCATTCATTCAGTAATAGGGTTGTTAATTTTGGAATGGTTTGCCACAGGAGGTTGTTGAGTGCAACTCAATTGCAACATTTAAGAAAAGGTTAGATATATTAGGGTATATGGATGGTTTGGGCATCATAAAGTATATTTTGACTAAGCCAAATTGGCGGGTTTTTAGTTACAATAGTTATTAAGGTTAAACTGCATGTTATGACCATAAAGTTATTAAAGCTTGTAGTGTGGTTAGCGTGTACTTTAGCTATATTTTTTTCTATTAGTGGTAGACTTTGTGTATAGCCTACTATATAAGTTATTGACAATAGGCCTATGTGGCTTCTTACCGTCTCTATATTTCTAATGTTCTAATATTCTTGTAGGCCTAAAATATTTACATTTATACAGGCTTTTTACTTATGTTAGAACAAGTGTGTCCAATGACAATTAACATCATTGCGGGGATTGTTTTTTTTTTAAATTTATCCTTTAATTCTAGGGAATTTTTTTTTTTTTAATTTCCCTAATTTCTTTCTTGATAAAGGATGAATAATACGAATCCGATAAATAGGATAAGATTTTTCCCTAATAATAATAATAATAATAATAATAATAATAATAATAATAATAATAATAATAATAATAATAATAGGTGTCGGTCTGTCGGTGAATACAGATCTATGTATCGTTTAATCACCCTACTTTAATACACATCCGCATACCTTACGTATTCGTATCAAACACGATATGTATTTTTTCCCATAAATATTCTTACTCTCTACTCTTAAGTCAACAAAATTGTCCAAATTTTGTGGGAAAAAATTCTAGATTAAATAAAAATTGTCCGAATTCTGTTAAAATAATTTCATTATTGTTAACTCACTAAATAAATTTGTGTGTGTTTTTTGCGCCTTAAACATTTTTTGAAAAGGTCTTTATAATATTTGATATTATGTATATAAACTTTGTAGATTTAGTTTTATAATTTATTTAAAATATATATTTATATATATATATATATATATATATATATATATATATATATATATATATATATATATATATATATATATATATATATATATATATATATATATATATATATATCCTTTTGTGTGTGTCTGGCGCGAGGTCCCACATTAAACCCACCAAATTTGAGTAAATAAAAAAGCAGGTCAAATTGAAAGACAATGGGACATGTCCTTTACGGGATATACGGGAGTTTAAAAGTGAGGAGAGAATACGGTATGGGGGGGGGGAGTTCAAACTTTGTAGTGGAGTACATAAAGGGAATGAGGATAGCGGTTAAGTTAGAGAGTCAAAAAGAGTTAGACGAAGATTGAGAGACTGTGGAAACACGTGTCACACGAGGTCTCAAATACTGGTAATCAAATAAAGGTTTAGAAGGAGGTGAAGGGAAGTGTCGAACGAAGAACAGAAAGAAATTGGAATGAGTTAGTGATAGCAGGAGAGTTGAACAGAAAAATAACGTCCAACTCCATCCTTTTCAAAAGAACTACAAGTGAAGCTTTTAGATGTGCGCGTACTCCGCACCAGGAGGACACCCCCCCTCAGATCAAACAGCCAGTGTTCAGAAACTTTTATAGAAAGAGAACCATTCCCCCAAAAAAAAACCAGCAAAAAATGTAAAAAAACAGAAGTCTGAGGAAGGCTCATTTTGTGTGCTAGTGTGTGAAGTTTAGGTAGCTAGATGATGATGAACGAACGAGTTTTGAGGAGTGAAAAAAAAACCTTTCTCTGCCCAAATTGGAAATACAATAAATATCAAAGGTTGGTTTCTCCAAGGCCACATCAGGTAAACTTTGACTACATTCGAGTCGCTCATTTGCTAGGTTTGACGAATATCAGAATGATAGAAAACTGAAAGGGTGGAATAGAACATTCATATATATATATATATATATATATATATATATATATATATATATATATATATATATATATATATATATATATATATATATATATATATATATATATACTATATATAATATATATATATATATATATATATATATATATATATATATATATATATATATATATTTAACTATTTACTAAACATATCTATATATATATATAATATATATATATATATATATATATATATATAACTCTATATATATATATATATATACTATATATATATATATATATATATATATATCTATATACGGTATATCAAAATATTGTGTGACTTCAGTTTTAAGTTCTTGTGTACGGCATATGGTAAGTTTGTAGGGATCGTCTGAGGAATTAAAAGATTAAAAGGCAAGATTATTTTCAAGTCTAAACGTACTGTACAACAATTACGAAAATTAGTATGTGAATTGTGAACATATGTATACATAATTGCGTTCATGATTCATGTAACATTAATACACACAATTGTTTCCATTATAATATATATATATATATATATATATATATATATATATATATATATATATATATATATATATATATATATATATATATATATATATATATATATATATATATATATATATATATATATATACTATATATATATATATATATATATATATATATATATGTGTGTGTGTGTGTGTGTGTTTGTAGGTGGTATGTGAACAGAAATTGTGTAATCCCTATAGTGTACTTGAGGGTTTAAAAAAATAAAATGTGTTCTGATAAATGTGCCAAATAAGGTTTAAATTTGTGTGTTATTTATTCGCCCTAACACAATAGGTGCATATATATTTTGAATATAAAGCTGCCACAATGATAACATTTCTTTCACTACTGCTACTACGTAGCATCATGAATGTAACGGAATTTTATCGACTAAGAAAATCGATACAGGTTGTATGGTTTGAGTGGCGATAACTATTATTATATAATCCAGACTTTATACACAAAAACTTTGTAAGCAAAATTTATAAAAAATAAAAAAATTATCCGTCCTAAGAAATTTTTTGTGTGCGCTTTTTGTCGACTTAAACAATTTTTGAGAAAATGCTTTATAATATTTGCTATTATGTATATAAACTTTGCAGTTTTAGTTTTAAACATTATTTAAATATATATATATATATATATATATATATATATATATATATATATATATATATTTTTTTTTATTTATGTATATATATATACCCTATATATATATATACAATTTTTATATATATATATATATATAGATATATATATGCTATATATATATTTATAAAAAAATATATATATATATATATATATATATATATATATATATATATATATATATATATATATATATATATATATATATATATATATATATATATATATATATATATATATATATATATATATATCCTCTTGTGGTAACGGTCGAGTCCACATTAAACCCACCAAATTTGAGTAAATAAAAAAATGGGTCAAATTAAAGGCCATGGGACATATCTTTTACAGGATATACGGGAGTTTGTGGGGAGAATACAGTGGTATGGGAAAGAGTTCCAAAAATTTAGTAGTGGAGTACATTAGAATGAGATGCTTAGTTTAATATAGGGGTTAAAAGATTTGGGCAGAGAGAAAGGATGAGACATGTGGAAACACGTGTCACACGAGGTCTCAAATGCTGAGGTAAGCAAATAAAGAATTTAGAAGGAGAGTGAAGGAAGTGATCGAACGCAAGAACAGAAAGAAATTGGAATGAGTTAGTGACAGCAGGAGAGTTGAACCAGAAAAACATCGCTCAAAAAAGACTACGGTGGAGTTTTGGTGTGTTACGCGTACACCGCACCAAGGAGGGACGACACCCATCCAAAAGTCAAACGGCCAACGTTTGAAAACTTTTATGAAAAAGAGTGTTTCCCCAAAAAAACAGAAGTCTAGAGGAAGGCTTCATTTGTGTGCTTTAGATGCTGCAGATGTGTGGAAGTTTAGGTAAGCGTAGATAGATGAACGAACGGAAGTTTTGAGTCATGAAAAAAAAAACTTGTTTCTACCCAAATTGGAAGCGAAGTAAATATATAAAGGTTGGTTTCTCAAAATCAGGTAAATTTTACATTTACATTCTAGAGTCGCTCATTTGCTGGTGTGTTGGACGAATATTAAAATGATAGAGGAAAGGCTGAAGGGTGGAATAGAATAGTCAGCTATATATATATATATATATATATATATATATACCTATATATATATATCTTTCTATATATATATATATATATATATATATATATATATATATATATATATATATATATATATATATATCTTTATATATATATATATATATATATATACTTTATATATATATATATATATATATACTATATATATATATATATATATATATATATATAACTACTATATATAGGTGAAACTAAAGTTACCCGCATGATATATCGAAAACTGAATAAGGTACAAAGTGATAACATATATGGAATCAGAGTATGAAATTTGTATGGAAAATGAGAAAAAAATATTGATTTTTTTGAATTTTTTTATATCTCAAACTACGATAGGTAAAACTAATAACATATTTAGAATCAGCGTATGAAATATGTATGAAAAAAAGATTTTTTTAAGTAAAAGAATACTAGGGTAAAACGCAAAGATGCAAGAGTCCCGATATATACTCCGCCTCCCTGGGGACAACAGGGTAGGACCTTCCCCCTCAGGGAGACCGCTCTTTGGTATTTGGGTGTGGCGGGGGTCTCCCCTACGGGATATGGAAAACGTCCCCACTCTGTTGCTTCAGCTTCAAAAATTTAAAAAAAAATTTGTGCGCTGATTCCATTGGATGTTAATACTGTTCTTTTACCTGTAGTAAATTTGGAGATATAAAAAAAAATATAAAAATAAAAGAATTTTTCATTTTCGCAAATTTCATACGATGATTCCATATATGTTATCAATTTTCTTGTACCTATCTATATCATGCAGGTAACTTCTTTAGTTTGGCTTATATATATATATATATATATATATATATATATATATATATATATATATATATATATATATATATATATATATATATATATATATATATATATATATATATATATATATATATATATATATTATATATATTGTCCTAATTTCCTTGGGACTTTCCTTCGATAGTTCTTTAATTGCAACTTGAAATTAGTGCAATTAATCCCACGGAAATTGGACTCCCAAAATCCACATACCAACCCTTCTTTTTTGTTTTGATAATTAAAGGGATGGAAATGAATTTTGGCCAATTGAATATAGGATACGTATTGTGATGTGTAACATCAGTAAATATAGATATATATGTAGGGAGAGACGCTAGTACATGACAAGAGGCATGAACGATTGGAGAGAGACCAATCAATCAAACCCCTTTTTTTGTTTTTCACCCTGTTAGAAAGAGAAGAGGTCACAAAGATTCCTGAAGGGAATCGAGAAAGCCCCCTACGCCCGCCGAGCCATGCAACTATCTCAGCGTCCTGATATAGTGCATCAGTGAACCTTTAGATAGAAGGAAGCCAGAGATAGCATGCAACAGATGTAAATCTTAGTTATGAAAGAAGAGGAAAGAAGGGGGTTAGTAGTGTAGATGTTTACAACAATAAAATAATGATTAGTTCCTAAGACAGACTACCATGTTTTTTATTGAAAGAATAGCGTTGGGAATTCTACTCTATCGCATATGGTCGGTACGGTTCCCGGTTGCAATGGCAGAGTTTGAACCGCACCCTCACACACGCCAACTACACTTTCACTTCTTAAAATTAATAAGCCTGGCGCTCGCGCGCGCGCGCAGTGCAAGAATATATACACGCTAGTGGGTGACGTATGCACTTAGAAAAATGTCAGGGGCAGCAAATGTATTCAATAGTTTGGCAAGAAATACCTTACTGCCAGGAGACTTGCTTATGTCTGAATTTCTCTGGGATGAAAACAACCTTCGGGTCAATCGCTTCGAATGGAAGTGGCATTGTGATTATAAAACGTAAATAATTTTAACACTTACCCAGGGCTTCAGTATAAAGTAAAACTCAAACCTGATCTTTGCTACACCAGAGGAGGATGCTGCGTCAACGCGCGTGGCGACGTCCGACTCACCAAGCCTTTCGGTGAAGGATGATTACCTATATAGGCGCGAGCAACATGCATGAATTTGATGAAGGCTCGGTAACCCAATTTTACGACTACTCTAATCATAAACAAATTATATACAAAGAAATGATCACTAATTATGTACAAAACACATATTAGCACACAGGTTTCACAATCTTTCCGCTTGAAAATAGAGAGGCAGAATCCTTAGACTGGATTTCCTTTCCCGAGCAGAACGATTTGTGTACAGTTGTTGACGCGGCAATTTAAGATTAAGATTAGAAACGACCGATACAAAAACACAAATCTATCATCGTTGAAAAACAATCTCAGGATCATCCCCATTTAAAGAAATGCACGAATGAATATTGCTACAATTTTAAGATTAAAGATTCTAAAATTAAAGTAATTTATACACATTGAAATATACAGTATCTAACGTCACTTATATTTTCAGTACAAAAAATAATATCAAAGAGCGTGATTTGAGTCGGTACTTTAAATCACATTTTCACTCAGAATGAGTTCAGGAACAGAGTTCAACACTAAAGAAAAAAACAATCACACTTTCTACGTAGAAGAAATCTGAAGAACTAACTGTTAAGACCAAGCCACCTCCTTACCCTGTCGTGATGCTCCTCCTTCAGGGCATCTTAAGTCTTGTTCATTGGAGGGGGTCCCTCTTCCGGGGTGTGTCCCTGCCTGCTTCAGGGCCAATTAGAAAAAAGTTAATTTCACAAAAATGCCCACTCCCCTTTTCTGTCTTGTGGTTGCGACAGTCCTTACTAAATTGAACTTTCTCGTTACTTGACAGCCCCATTCGTTTTGCTTCGGCCCAAACCACAAGTTCCTGTTTTTCGGGCCTCTTCAAATGAATCCATCGCCGAACCGACTTTAAAACAAACTTCAGTTTGTCTGTTTATGGTCTGTTTATTGTCTGTTCACAGACTTCGAACCGTTGGTTCCCGTGTCTGTCTCGTCTGTGGAACCGACAAAAAGGGGACAGCATTTCCTTTCCAGACTGTTAAGAAAGATCGAATTCGCCATTTACTTGACAAGTCATTTACAAAAGAGGAGAGTTTCAACCGCATAGGGCCAAGATCCGTTAGAAACTGTTTCTTAGGAACGACATCTGCTAATGTTTGCCAAAACAGAATGACAATTGGATTCATAGTTAGGTCATTTGGTTCCAACGGATTTTCTGTGGGAACATTAAATTCCCCCCCCACGGGGACCCCTAGCCCGGCACCTTACCCACCGTCTCCGTAGGCAAGGAAGGCAAACCCGGACGAGGTCAAAGGGAACTTAAGGAGAGGGGGGGTTGATATGCGGAGAGCTATTCTTCGTCGGAAAGAATAGCCCGTATTCTCTGCTTGGCCAACACGTGTGCTCGTCGTAGGGGCCTTTCCGGAGGAGAGGCCGATGTCTGGGGAGCCTCGGTTGGCGGGAATGGATCTGAGGGATCGTACAGGTTGGAGTGTATCTCCAGAGGGTACAAGTGGATAACGGCCCTTGTTATTTCCCCACGGCTCGTACTGAGCAGCACCGAGCGGGTGTGCCCATCGGGGGAAGTGTAAAGGGTTTTGATGATGCCCAGTTTCCACCTTAGACGAGGACCATCGTCCTCAATTAAAACTACGTCTCCGACCTTAACGTCAGGGCGGTTGGAGACATTCCAAGATTGTTTCAGGCTGAGCAGATAGTCTTTGCTCCAAGCAGACTGAAACTTAGCTATGAGGGAGAGTAAATACTTGTACCTCTTGTTAACCTTCACCGGGTCCCTGTAGGTGGCATCATGTTCAAGTAATTCTTCAGGGACAGGAAGGGTGTTCAGCTTGTACCCCATCAACAAGTGGGAAGGAGTGAGGGGCTCCTCGCAGTGGAGCTCGTCGCCCACGTAGGTGAGGGGTCGGCAGTTGACCACCGATTCCACCTCCGCAAGCACCGTATTGAACTCTTCGTAGCTAACTAGAGAGGTCTTGAGGGTCTTCCGAAGATGGGTCTTGGTCAATCCGATCAAACGTTCGAAGAATCCGCCGTAATGACTGCTTCTGGCGGGATTGAATCTCCAGGTGATGGAATGCTGGGTTAGGAAGTCCTTCACGGAGGGTAACTCCCATATGTCCCTTAAGTGTTGGGATGCTGCTTGGAAATACGTTGCGTTGTCAGAGTATATTACGGAGGGTTTTCCTCGTCTTCCGATAAACCGACGTAACGCTCTCAAAAATGACTCGGTGCTGTTGTCAAAGACTAGTTCTAAATGTATCGCTCTAGTCACAGCGCAAGTGAACAAAACCACATAGCTTTTGGTAACTTCGTTCCTAGGAACTTTGACATTAAAATAGCCTGTGAGGTCCACTCCGATTACACCGTAAACGGTTTGCTTTCTACCACTCGGGAACGAGGCAAGGCAGCTAGTGGCGCCGAACGAAAGTGTGCAGCTTGTAAACGTCTACAAAGACCACACGGGCGTATCACTTTCTTCACCGTTGTCCTCATCCGAGCGAAATAGAACCGCTGACGGACAATCGACACGAGCTCTGAAATACCAACGTGATGGTTTGCTTGGTGAAGTTGCCATATGATGAGTCGGGTGAGATGTGAGTCTGATAGCAACAGCATAGGAAACTTTGCGTCGAAGGGTATCATCGCATTGCTCAATCTCCTGTCACATCTGAGGACTCCATCTACTAGCGTTAAGCTCAGTTGCTTCACCAAGTTCGTTAAAGGTAGGGAGTCTCGGAGGCACGTAACTTCGGGTAGGTAGTGTTCCCTCTGTATCCTCCGAATCCAGTAGAGTTCTGCGTTACTTCTCTCTTCTATGGAAATCAAATGGGAGAATTCGGGCCGAGAGACGGACCGGGTCATAGGGAGCTTCTGCCTGGATTTCCTCAAGTTCTCGATGAACCTGTGAACCAGGGCGGTGATCCGTATGATCTTGTTGAGAGAGGAGTAACGCTCTAAATCGAAGATGGGGGCCACTTTCGGTGACGTGGTGATGGAAACGGCTACTACGACCTCGTCCGTCGCAGCAGCCCCTTCGCAGGAGGAAGGGTGTTCGGTCCAGACCGGCCAATTTGAAGGGCTTATGAGCCAAGGGGGGCCTTTCTTCCATAGGTCCGTGAATACGTACTTATAACCCACGCCTCTAGACGCCGCGTCGGCGGGGTTGTCTTCTGTGGGGACGTACCGCCACTCGGCTGTCGGCAGGTTTCTACGGATTTCATCGACTCTGTTCTGGTTGAAGAGGGGGAGCTGCTTGGAGGAGAATATCCAGCGCAACGCCACCTGGCTGTCACACCAGCAGTAGATCTTAACTATCTCTAGTAAATTCTTGTAGGCGTCGATGACAAATTTAATGATTCGGGAGGAGAGTAGAGCTCCCATTAGTTCCAAACGCGGGATCGTGAGTTCTTTCATGGGTGCCACTTTCACCTTGGCCATAAGAAGACTGGCGATGGGAACGCGCTCTCCCATTGATACAGCGTACACTGCAGTGGCATAGGCTGCACCCGATGCGTCTGAAAAGGCATGAAGTTCCACCTTTCGAGCAAAAATTAGCTGCCTAGGTATTGTTAGCTGCAAACAGCGTTGCAAATGTTCGGCAATTGAAACCCATTCCTTGCGGTGCTCGTTGGAAATAGGTTTGTCCCAACTCAGTTTCTCCTTCCACAGTTTTTGCAGGAGAATCTTACCTCGAACAGCCACCGGGGACAAGATGCCCAGTGGGTCGAATATGGAAGCGAGGTTCTGCAAAATAGCCCTCTTGGTGGTCGCTTCCGAGGCGACAACCTTGAGGGGGTAGGAAATGGTGTCCTCGTTAGTATCCCATTCCATACCCAAAACCTTAATCGTAGTGTCTTCGGCGGCTGCATCGTTCTCTCGGAACTTTACGTTCGCTTCTTGACAATTGGACACCCATTCTCGTAAGTTGAGACCGGCTTTTTCGAAGAGAGACCGGGACTGAAGGAAGAAATCTTCCACTTCTGCTTCGGTGTCAAAGGTACCGAACAGATTGTCCACGTAGATTTGGTTCAAAATCACGTCCTCGTAGTCGGTGTCTGAGTTTCGGACGTGGTGCTGAATGCAGGCAGCCAGCAAAAATGGACTGCAGGTGGCTCCGAATAAGACGGAAGTGAACCGATAGGTGACCAAAGGGCTTCTGGGGTCAGAAGGGTCTTTCACCCACAAAAAACGCGTGGAATCCCTATCTTCCAACCTGAGACGTATGGCCAAAAAGGCCTTCTCTATGTCCGAGGATGTAACGTAGCGTCTCAACCGAATTTTCAGAAGGATCTTGGTCAAATCAGTGATGAGGGAAGGTCCACTGTGTAAGCACTGATTAAGACTAGGATTGTTAGAAGAACAATCAAACACCAGTCTCAGTGCTGTGGTGGACGAGGACTTCCGGACCCCATGGTGGGGTAAATAATGCAGCTTGGCTTTGGGGTGGATCGAGGTAATAGGAGTAACTTCTTCAATGAAGCCCCTTTCTAGTTGATCCTTGATAACATCGGCGTAACTCTCCATCAACGAAGCATCCCCTCTCAACCTTTTAAGGACGCTATATAAACGCCTCTTGGCCAAGGCGTAGTTGTCGGGAAGAGAGGGGTGCCTGTCACGCCAGGGTAACGACACCACGTATCGGCCATCTTCGAATGACAAGTTTTCTTCGAATGCCTCCAACGTGGTCTTCTCTGCCTCTGTGAACTGTTCATTCGGCATAATACCAATTTGGGACAGTGACCAAAGTCGATCCAGATCTGGTGTAGGGGTGTCCGCCTCCTCCGTCGGGAGGGGGCCTAGGATCGTAGGGGGGCATGAGCGCTCAGAGCCCCGGGGCGTCAGCAACATTCCATCTTCCAGCTGGGGGGAGGATGGAATTTCAATGATCGGGGAGCGCTCGAGGTGATGTCATGATTCACTGTCCTCCGGTGGCCCCGGGTTCGGTCCATCCGCCCTCTGGAGGGAGGAATGGCCCAAGGCAACGTCGGTAGAACAACATGTAGTTCGAATCACCGTGTCCGCTGTCTCACTCGTATCCTGTAGCCCTTCTTCCAACTGGAGGGAAGAAATAGGTTGTGATTCAGCGGCTGGAGAGGTTGCCTCAGGACGGAGAGGCGCGGGGTCTGCACCCCGGGGCGCCTTCTTCACACCCCCTTCCGACTGGAGGGCAAGAGAGTGCTGTTCCGTCTGATGACAAGTAAGATCCGGTCTCCAATCGTTGGTGAGCCGAACTTCTGCTCTGAAAGCTGACACTACTGTAACTTGGGAAGCTGTGTTCTCAGAAGAAAACGGTAAAGGTCCCCAAATCATGTTGCCCACGTTGGTCTTCATAAGGTCGACGCCGAAACGGGACTCACATGATTTCAGGAATTGTCTCATGTGGTCCACACCGATCAGGAGTTGAATTCCATCGATCACATCGCTGTCAGGATAAGGATGAGCAAGATGGACACGTTGTCTACGAAGCATTCGGGTGGTTTTGACCAAGCCGGGGATCTGCAGATTAGATGGCAAGTGCTCCACCACAATAGCGGTGATGGGGACCGTACCTTCTTTTGTCTTGACTTGGAGAGTGACGACATCATGAGGGGCCGCCACGCCCTGCTGGTTGATTCCATTGATGGCAATCTCGACCTGGGAATGTGGTATGCATTGTAGTTTCTGTACTACTGATTTGGAAATTAAGGACTTCTGCGATCCGGCGTCGTATAGCGTTCTAAGAGTAAGGGTGTTAGCCCCACTGCATACAATCAAATCGGCCAACGGAAGTGCCATGCCTTTACCACCAGAACAAAGAGCGGCATAATGGCCCGAAGCGGGATCCCCTGAGGGTCCTGGGCCCTGCGGATCTGGTTGCGCTAGTGGGCGGCTGCTAGTTCGAGAGATTGGTTGAGGGCAAAATACGATGTGGTGGTCCGGTGCCCTGCAACGGAAACAAGCCCTAGCGTACTGACAGTCTGCTGTGGCATGATTTTCCGCTAGGCACCTTTCACACCAGCCGCGACTCCTAACCACTGTTCGTCTCATCTCTGGCGTTGTAAGCATAGTACATTCAGATGGGAAGTGCTCCTCCTTGCAGAATCGACAACTTCGCTTGTCCGATCTGACAGGGTTTCTGTCCTGCCTCGGAGGCTGGTTCTTGGGAATTGCTGGTTTATTTCCCGTGGTGCTCAACACTGTAGACACCTTCTGTTTGTTGGTACCACTTGGTCGTTTATCCGCGTAACCCCTCGAAACTTCCTCCCTCCTTTGGAAGTCGGGATTGGTCTTTGGTTTGTTCGTGAAAGGTTTGGCGGCTTGCAAGAATCCGATGGCCTGGTCAACCAAGTCCAATACTGATTGGATCGTCCAGCTCTTACGCGCGTCGGACCAAGGAATTCTTTCCTTAACTTCCGCTGGCAATTTGAAAGAAAGTTGCGTCCCCAAGATAATGGAACAACCTTGACAGTCCCCAATTACCTCCTGGTTCTTCAGAGACTCTGTGAAACAAGTAACATCAGCTTTAAAACGAAAAAGATCGGCGTAAGTATTTTTAGGGCTAGGGAGCCCGCCTAACCGGGCAATGAGGGTCTCTATGAGCTTTGACTTGTCGCCATAGTTGTTTTTGAGAAGAGATAGCGCAATGCTATAGTTTTCTCCCCTCACTGCGAACCCTGAGATTAATTGTTTGGCATCCCCACGCAAGCTCTGGAGTAAGGCGTGGAGTTTTTCTATGGGATCATAATTATGTCCGTTAACCATGGCTTCAAATGACTCTATATAGCTAGCGAACTCCAGAGGGTCCCCGCCGAAGGTAGGTAGGTTCCTGGTGGGGGCCTTGAAAAGCGTGGGAGCCCGCCGACCCCCCGAACAACAAGAGGCTCTCGATGGTGAAGGGGATCGACTCGTTCTCTGACTGACCCTCTCTCTGGCGGCTAAAGTGTGGTTGCCGGCGTTGATCGCTTTACGGATAGCTAGGTGAAGTCTCCTACTCTCCGCATAGTCGGTCATAAAATCGTCGCGATCCAGGTAATCTTGGATTACGACGCTCGCCTCCTCCAACTGGGTAAGAGTCTCCTCCAAATGCTGTACTAGTGCTAGGATGTCCCCTGCCGGGGAATCCGGTCTTCCCACCAACTCCTTCAGCTCGGTCATTTCCGCAGAGGCGTTCTGACTGAGGGCATCTCGCTGTCGTTCGGCGAACTTCACCCGTTTTGGTTTGTTTTTCTGATTTTGTTGCTGGCCTCTATTTGGATTGCCATCTTGGGTCGGGGTCAGATTCAAGTCCGCTGGAGGGGGCGTCCCGGGGGGATCCCCCTCTTCTGCGTTGGTTCCGTTGCGTCCGGCCTCCATGAGTACTGTGTATGTGCGTACGCACTCGTATCAAAGGAAAGCGAAAAGAGAGAAAAAAAATCTTTTCAGTACGAACCACTGACGACGGCGTCGTTGCACCGCGGTCAGTAAGGGTTTATGCGCGAAAGGGTTTTTGGAAGGCTCCAATACCCTGAAGCACACCTGAGTTTAATCGTACCACTTATCAGAATTCCTGTGATTTATTTCCTGCAAATAAGTAAGGGATAGAAGCGATAGAGGGCGCATGCAAGTAGAAGCGTGGCGGAGAAACTTAACTATAGCTTAGTGTCTAATCTTAAACTAACTTATGACTAAGCTCATACAAGACCAAAAAAAAAAGGGGAAAAATATATACACAAAAAAAATTCACCAGACTTACCTTATGTTTTCCTGGTTTATGGGGAATATATGGTGCGGCGCAGAGTCCGGTGCCAAAGTTAGGCAGAAAATGTTCTCAAATTTGAGTTAAATACTGATAGTATCAATAATCAATATTAATACTAATAATACTAATAATTGTTATATGATTATCTGAAAAAAAAAACTCAAAAAATAATACGCACTCAGTTGTGTGTATTCGTGTGTGTAAGCTGTGTATGCTTACAACAAGAACAACAAGAAAAAATTAATAAAGTAAAATAAAAATTCACACATGTGTGTGTGAATGTGCGTGTGTGTGTGTGTCTATGTGTGTGTCTTCAGAACAACGACAACACCTAAACACAAACACAACAACAAGAACAAACAAGAAAAATTAATAAAGTAAAAATAAAATTCACACATGTATGTGCATCACCGAAGGTTCGTGTCTATGTGTGGGTGTCCTTCAGAACAACGACAACAACCTAACACAGAACACAACAAAAGAACAAACAAGAAAAAATTAATAAAGTAAAATACCCATTCACACAATGTGTGTGAATGTGCGGTGTGTGTGTGTCTATGTGTGTGTCTTTTCAGAAACAACGACAACACTAACACAACCAAAACAAGAACAACAAAGAAAGATTAATAAAGTAAAAATCAAAAATTTCACACATGTGTGCTGTGAATGTGCGTGTGTGTGGTGTCTATGTGTGTGTCTTCAGAACAACGACAACACCTAACACAACAACAACAAGAACAACAAGAAAAATTTAATAAAGTAAAATAAAAAATTCACACATGTGTGTGTGAATGTGCGTGTGTGTGTGTCTATGTGTGTGTCTTCAGAACAACGACAACACCTAAACACATGACAGGAACAACAAGAAAAAATTAATAAAGTAACAAATAACAATTTCACCACATGTGTGTGGGATGTTGTGTGTGTGTGTCTAATGTGTGTGTCTTCAGAACAACGACAACACCTAAACACAAACACAACAAAACGAAAACAAGAAATTAATAAAGTAAAATAAAAATTCACACATGTGTGTGTGAATGTGCGTGTGTGTGTGTGTCTATGTGTGTGTCTTCAGAACAACGACAACACCTAAACACAAACACAACAACAAGAACAACAAGAAAAAATTAATAAAGTAAAATAAAAATTCACACATGTGTGTGAATGTGCGTGTGTGTGTGTCTATGTGTGTGTCTTCAGAACAACGACAACACCTAAACACAAACACAACAACAAGAACAACAAGAAAAAATTAATAAAGTAAAATAAAAATTCAC
>JABUQX010100434.1:0-7500 GCA_015478945.1 Trachelipus rathkii
GAGAGGATTCTGTTTAAAAATCATATGGTGTTACAGGTTTTTACGCAAGAAATTTAAAGATTATGAAAGGATGTAAATCGAAATTTCCGAGGGTTAATATGAATATACAAAGCTCTTTGGATGTTTTAACCCCTGTCTGTAGTGGCGGGGGCGAGTCCTTTGAATGATTTTGATGGGACAAGTTTTTAGGGTGGAGTTACTAGAGAAACTTCACACAGTTTTTACTCTCATCATTTTAAAACATCACAGTATTTTTTATAACAGAATATCTTTCATCAGAAATAGTATAATGAGGGATGTGTTCTTTAAACAACACGTATTTTAATCTTGTTCGGGAAAAGAAGGATATGAGTTCAGGTCAATGTGTGGCTACCGCAAAAAATGTTCCCTACTCAGCGGTAAAAGAAGTTCCTAAAAGTATATAAAGAAGTTACATCTATACCTCACGGTTATTTACTCTGTGAGCTTCATCCTAAGAACACGTATAGGGTGTTACTGCGGACAAATATCTTACCCAACGAGATTGAGACAGTATACATACCTGAATAATGAGTACTCTAGTAGCAGATTATTTACCTCTTATGAGAAAATTTAAAACCCTGAAACCTTCTGAAAACGTAAACCTGATCTGTGGAAGAATGAAAAATTTATACAATGTATAGCAGAAGTATGCCTAAATCTTATAAAGGGAAAGTCCTTTAAAACAGACCTCAGAAGGTAAAGTTACGTCGTCTAGAAACATTATTAAAAAACTTGCTGGTAACGTAAGAAACTTAAAAATAAAAAGAAGCTATTAGAAAGGCGGAGGTGTGTTCCTACCTTTACTCTTTTTCCGTTATAGCACCTTTATAACCAAGTGGCTTGCTCAATGATGAAGAAGGTAGCGGTTTTACCCTACAGCGATTATGAGAAGTTGAAATATAACACAGGAACCCCACCTCTACAACAACAATAACAACAGCAACAACAACAACTACAACAACAACTACAACAACAACTACAACAACAACAACATCAGCAACAGCAACAACAACAACAACAACAACAACAACCTTTATCTCGTATCCAGAAGTTAGAAATTGTCAATACGGGCACTACCACTCTCACCAACAACGGCTTTCTCGAAACGATTAAAAATATTTCAATTTTATTTCCAAACCTAATCGAGTTAAAGCTAATATGCAGATGTTGTTGCAAATATTAAACTCTGATGTTAACATTCATGAAAAAAGAATCCTATATCAAAATGCTATACAAAAATTAGTAGATCTAAAAGTTTTATTAAAATCACCTAAGGAAGATACAGCTCTAGCAGCAGATACTAAGACTGAGGTGAAAAGAGAAGATAATTTTAAACACATACTCGAGGAAAGCTTACCAGTGAGGAGTAAGAAAACGGGTTTAGCTTTATATAATATTTTAAAAGATCAGATTACATGGAATGAACTCGGTCAAATCATTATTGATGGAGAAACAATAGTTGGATCGAATATTGTTGACTTGATATCTGATCTCTCACGTGAATGGAAGAAGGCCCCTGTAGCAGGATGGAACAGGATCAAGCAAGAACTTCAGACTATTAATTTTCCGAGAACTTTAATCCAGAATAAACAAAGATTAGCGGATCTGGATAATATTCCAATGTCTCCTAGACCTGATACAAGTCCCTCTGGTACTTCTTTCGCATCGGATAGATTAAAGTTGATAAGTAGAAGCACATTACGTTCAAGGACGGGCAGAATAAGAAAAAATCCATACATCGTTTCAAAATGGATTAGCTCCTAATTATTTATTGTAATTTTTATATGATTGTATTATTTGTAATTTAAAATTATGTATATAACCTATGTTATCTTTCTGTATACACCAGCTATGTTTTTAGACTTGTAATTTAAAATAGTTAATATTATTTTGTAATTAAAAAATAAAATACTTCATATATACATTTGATTTTTATATCACCTTTCAGTATAAATGAATAAAATTTTTATTGTTAATGTCATTGTGAATCATGGAGGCTAAGGAAGCGGTCGATAAATATTACTTTGATGTGAAACAACCATACAGTTACGGGGGTTTTTCAAGGTTTGCCTCAAAGTTTCCACAAATTAATAAAAAAGAATTGAAAAAATATTTAGAAGGTGAGGATGCTTTTACCCTACATAAACCTATACGAAAAAAATTTCCGACACGGAAAACTATAGCTCCACATTTAGATGGCGTATGGCAACTAGACTTGACTGATATGATAAAATATAAATCTTACAACGAAGGTTATCAATATATTCTTTTTGTGATAGATATATATTCCAGATACTTATGGTTAAGGGTTTTAAAAGATAAAAAATCAAAGACTGTTGCTACAGCCGTCAGAGAAATTATAAATGAAGATGGTAGATATCCTCAAATGATATGGACGGATAAAGGTTCGGAATTTTTAGGTAAAGAGTTTCAAAAATTAGTTAACTGAGTATGACAAGGGTATTACGAACGACATTTTCAGTTAATAAAGCAGCTATAGTTGAAAGAGTACAAAGAACTATAAAAGAAAGAATGCATAGGTATTTTACGAAGATGAATACATTTAAATATTTCGATATACTGCAAGACTTGGCTTACTCTTATAATCGTTCTTATCATAGAACACTTAAGAATACACCTATAGAGATGGTGAAGACAAAACCTGCTGCGTCTATCAACCCAAAGGGAAAAATAAAAGATAACACAGGTATTAAAGTAGGAGATTATGTGAGAGTATCCAGGACTGATGAAAATTTCAGAAAAGGGTATGAAGCTGGATGGTCGAGAGAGGTTTTTAAAGTAGAACTACTAGAGACAGGTTAAAATTATACTATCTTGAGGATTTAGACGGTGAAAAAATAAAAGGAGGATTCTATAAACAAGAAATACAGAAAATACGATTTGATCCTAAGAGTCATGAGTATAAAATAGAAAAAATATTAGGTTCTAAAGGGAAAGGTAAAAATAAGCAGTATCTTGTCAAATGGGTAGGTTACCCAATGAAGTTTAACAGTTATATAAATGCTAGCGATATTAAGAAACATTGATCAGTTTACATTTGTGAACATGGAGAGTGAAGATCATTTCTTTTTAACCTGCCGTCATCGGCTTCTATGGACTTATATCCGGAAAATAAAATATTAGACTTTACTACAGAGTTATTGAGTCCTATAAAACTCGAACGAGAAATGTACGAAGTTGGGTTATGCGAAATGATACTGGATGCGAGCGTGGAGAATATGCCTGATTCGCATACGGCATTTGTAATATTTAGAAGTGTTGAGAATGTTAAAAACGTATTAAAAATTAACACAGATATGAGAGCTATCGAGAGAGCCGATAGAGAATATTTCTTTGAAAGATATTTAATTAACCATGGTCTCTATAAATCGCTTACCGATGTGTTCGTAGACTTAAACAAACAATTTAAATCAAGTCGTATATGTAAAGATTTAGTATTTGTAGTTAATAAAACATTCAACGAGGACAACGTGTTAATCACCTTAAAGTCTCAAGCTCTAGTAAACCTGAAAGATAGAAGTTTATTTATTTTTCACACTTCAGACTGGTTTCGTAAATGTAGTTACTTACGTGATGATACAATATTGAGAATTAACGATATCAAAGCGCCTCTAAATGAATTAATACATTATATCCCCACTATGGAAGAGTATTTAGATAAGCTTGTAGCAAAAAGCACCATCGATGATTCATTACATTTTGTGTGTGACCCCTCAAAGATGTTACATGACCCTGGTGTAGCATATGTTTACAGCGATATTGTAGAACCCCAGTATGTTGGAAATACTAAGGCACAGTTACTAAGAGTGATACATTTTCCTAAAGATGGCAGAGTTATAAGTTTTCCTAGTGTACACTATATACCTCTGAATAACGCTCAATTTAGAACCGTAAGAGTGTATATAAGAGATGTCGAAGGGAACCCTTACCCATTCACACATGGTACAGCTGTGTGTAAAGTGCATATACGGAAGAAGCTCCGATAGTGTAAAAAAGTCTAACTCGTAAATAAGTATCTGTGAAACAATAAGCATGTCTATCGACGATCATTTCTATTTAACGCTACCTTCCTCGGCTTCTATGGATCTACATCCTGATAATAAAATATCAGACTATACAACCCAATTATTGAACCCTATAACTTTTGAGAGAGAAATGTATGAAGCAGGATTAAGTGAAATAATTCTTGATGCCTCTGTTGAGAATATATTAGAGTCCCCCTCAGCATTTATAATATTTAGAAGTATTGAATATGTTAAAAATGTATTAAAAATTAAAGCTAATACAGACATTATCGAGCATGATGGAAAAAAATATTTCTATGAAAAATATTTCATAAGTCGGGGTCTTTACAATTCGGTACTGATGTGTCATGGCCTTAAGAAAAAATTTAACAAGTCTGTTATGTAAAAGATTTAGTGTTTCTTTTTAATAAAGCCGTTTAACGAGATAACTATTAATAAACCTTAAAATCTCAAACTCAAGTGAACCTGAAAGATAGAAGTTTATTTATTTTCCATTCTTCAGCTTGGTTTCGTAAATGTAATTACTCACATGTAGACTCAATATTAAGAAATAACGATATCAAACCATCTCTAAAGAATCTAATACGTTATATACCAACGATGGAAGAGTATGTGTCAAAAAATGACACCGAGAGCTCATTACATTTTGTATGCATGCCTTCTAAGATGTTTCAAGATCCTGGTATGGCCTATGTTTATACAGATATTATAGACCATCAGTATTTAGGGAATAATGCCTCTTTGTTAAGAGTAGTTCATTTTCCTAAAGGTAAAAGAGTTATAAGTTTTCCTAATGTTCACTACTTACCCTTGAGTAAGACCCAATTGAGTTCGATTCGTATTTATATAAGAGATGTAGAAGGTAATCCATACCCATTCACAAGTGGGACAGCAGTGTGTAAAGTACACATTAGAAGGAAGCTCCGTTAAATAATAATAATGGAAAGAGAACGAGTGTTCAGGGGGTCAAGAATGCAGAGGGGGTATGGTTTAGGTGGATTTTTTGCTTCGTTGTTCAGACGTGCCATCCCTTTGTTTAAATCAGGAGGCAAATACCTCGCTAAAAAAGCAGCTAGAACAGGTATAGATACTTTCCAGGATATTATGGGAGGTATCGACCCTCGAACAGCTGTAAAACGACGACTAGCCGATGCTTCTGATGAAATGTTAGATGATGTTAAACGAAAAATACGACGTAAGATGACTGGTCAAGGTGTAGGTCGCCGTAAAAAACCTATAAAGAGGAATAGGAAAGGACCACTAAAGAAAAAGTGTATGGATGTGTTCGCCCTTTAATAACAATGCTAAGTGGTAACTTTTTTTACATAAACGATGATAACCTGTAGCTATAGCGTATATAAGGAATGTTTAAACAGATCTCTCCTCATTATACGTCCTGTGATTGTACCAGCAAGATGCATTTCCTCCATCCCTCCAGCCCAGACTGTTGTAAGAGTGAATTGGATCTCTTCTCAGTGAACCCTACACAGATCAGTGTGAGTGAATCCGCCTTTATTAGTGTTAATCCTGTTCATGCCATCACAAATACAGATGTACCTCTTGAATTCAATATCCCAGGTACTTCTGACCAATATCTTGACCCTTCGAATGTGTTTTTATATCTGAAGACCAAGTTAGTAAACGAGGATGGTTCAGATCTCACAGGAACCGATCACATAGTATCCACAGAGACAAATTTCCTGTATACATGTTTTAATCAACTTGAGGTGTTTTTAAATGAAACATCTCTAGGAGCATCAGCTGCAAGTTACCCTTATCGAAGTTATATTGAAACTTTACTAAATTATTCTCAAGATGCAAAGGAGTCTCATCTGCAGTCATGTGGATATTACAATTTAAAAGATGTAGAGAAACACAGAGCCCATGCTGCTAAATCTAAAAATAACACTTATGAATATTATGGACGTGTAAACGGTGATATATTCTCTCAGGAAAGACTTATTCTCATCAGTGGACACACGTAATCAGTGGGGGGGTTAACTAGATTCTACACCTGAATTTGCTTTGAAGGGGGGGGGGTGTAAAGCGCTGTTTAGCCACAGCACAGCACTCAAAGGCCTATATTTTAAATTATGGATGCTTATCTTATATACGTAAAGTGAAATTATCTCCATTAAACTATGGAAATAAGAGAAATCTCTTTTGACTGATACAGCAAAATATCCAATTAAAAGAATTGAGACTAAAATTTTTAACTTTACCCAAGGATTATCGAGTATTAATATACCTAACATTGTCAATGGTAGCTTACCTCAGAAGGTAATAATAGGAATTGTAGAACACGATGCATATTCTGGAAACTATGGAAAGTCTCCCTTTAAATTTACCCATTTCGGACTTAGAGGTATCAGTTTACACGTGAATGGTCAACCATATGGTCGTGATTATGAGATGATATATGAAGACACCCATTCTCAATGTTCGCGTCCTTTTTACGATTTAGTTGCCAATACTGTGTCTTGTAGCGATAACGGTACAGGTATTGATCTCCAGACTTATGCTGAAAACAGTAATTTATATGCATACGATCTCACGGCTGATCTTTCAGCTTGTAATGCTTATCATCTCAATATCCTAAGAAAAGGAACATTAGGTTTGAGTTTCAAATTTGGACAAAGCTTGACATCCTCAATCTCAGTTTTGGTGTATCTGGAACATTCTCAAATCATCGAGATTGACAGAGTACGAAATATAATCTTGAATTATTAATAATGAATGAAGAAGAATACTAAACGCCCTTCGGGAAACGAAAGAGATTTTTAGGTGTAATTCGCATTGTAATGACTCGATTCTGTGAAATTGATACCCGACTACTGGCCTTAATCTTCAACACTTCTCCTAGGGATGTTTCGAGCAATGGACATTGGATAGCCGTGTATAAGAATAAAAATAATGTTGTATATTTCCATGACTCTCTGCGTTTAGATTTTATGTTTAGTAATCATAATGTAACATCTTTTTTAAAATATAATAATGTTAAATTGTTAAGACCTTATGTTTTCCTGTACAACCCATCAGGTCTAATTTATGTGGTGTATACTGTATTTATTTCATTATATGTTTTTTAAATAATGTTTCTTTTAATAAACTTGTAAATATATTTGATGCTAAAAATTTATATGTTAACGATTATGTAGTTTGCTCTTATGTTATAAAGGCCTTAAAATAAAAACTTGTTTTCTTTTCCTACTTTTAACCAAAGAACTTATTTATGCTAAAGAAAAATATGACTTGAATCAATAGATCAATAGATGGGAGGTAGGAAGGAGGGAGGGGGGAGGGGGGGGTGGAGGGTTGTTTGATTTACTGATTTACTGATTTAGGGTATTTAAAACATAACAATTTTAATAAAAATATGACATGAATCAATAGATCAATAGATGGGAGGTAGGGAGGAGGGGGTGGGGGAGTG